>JANHFL010007248.1:4797-24041 GCA_032468155.1 Oxyrhabdium leporinum | reverse complement strand
TCAAGTCCAAAAACAAGATATTCAAGTCCAATGGTGCTCCTCAGAAAGTTCAATAGTCATAGTTCTTTACATCTCAGGATTATTTCTCAGTTCCATTTAAGTAGTCCAGGCAGCTTCCACAAATCAAAAGCCACTTTACTTTACTTTAGAGTCTTCCTAGTTCTCACAATAGAATCATAATATAGTTATAGAACAGTAAGTATTGCCACAGTCCTTCAGATGAATATTGTTTATTTCTCTTATCAAAAAATTTTTAGACTTGTAGGGGTATGGTATATTTTGACTTCACCTGTGGATGGCACCATCAGCTTAGGTTTCAGCATTGTTTCAAGACTGATAAATTGATTGATCCCAATTTAGTTCAATCTATAAAAGCAAAATTGGCTATTCAAGTAGATTCAAGTAAATAGTTCCAGAATTTTATAGTGCCTTTCCAAAACAACGCCTACCCAGTTTAAAAATCCAATTTTCTATGTTTTAAAAGGTCTTCAGCTTTTCTCCCCTTAGTTCCTTTCTTTCGAGTCTAGGATTTTTCTCTCTATGGTTGTTCATCGCTTTAAGAAATAGTCCTAAGAATCTCTTTCCCTGGATTTTCCTCTTTTTTGTTTCCTTTTAAGATTAGGGTCTAAATAAAAAAGGAATTTTCTCACCCAGCTCCAGTCACTGTCCACTCCTACACATTTCTCACCCAGCTCCATCTACTCCACTCCTACACATTTCTTTCTTGCCTCGGCTGTCCCTGCTTCATGGCAGCCATAATGGCTGCCTTGTCTCCTTGTCGTGGATGAGAGGGAAGAAGCCCTGGGTCAAGCTGGAGAATTGCTGCTCTCCTCTTTTCTTCACCACCCCTATAGGGTGGCTTTAGATCCTTTCAGAGGCCTCCAACAGGGAGAACTCAGCGCAGGAGCGCGGAGACCCACTCCTCACTCCGATCTCACCGTGACGTCAGCCAGAAGTCCTCAGAAGTTGCTTCTTGAAAAAGCACCTTTGGGACAACCATGACCTGGATGACTGAGATCTCCAGAGACATTTAGTGCATTGATTACTAATCCATCTAGCATAGATTTGTTAAAAAAGGATTTTCTGTAATATCTATTCTTATTAATTTCCTCAATAGAATGGGGGAATGATGTAGACATGTCTTAATTTCACCAAAACATTTGGCAAAGTAAACAATGACATTCTGATTTGTGAATTATTTAGATTAAATAGGAATAACTTGACAAACTTGAAAACCATACTCAACAATTCATACCTTGCTTATTAAACTAATGTAAAATACCAAGTCTCATACTTTTAGTCCAATGTTCCATTTTTTTTCAACATTTTAATTTAATGTTGTAGATAAAGAGGTAAACGGTACGCTTATCAAAGGTGACAAAAGGTAGGTGGGATAACCTTCTAGATAAAACTGCAGCACATACAAAGTTCAAAATAATATGAAATTTGTTGAAGAGGTGTAATGTGATTACGAAAAAGGGAAATGACATTTTAAACTATCAAAATATCATTTTCAAATTATGGGAAGTCATGTTTTACTTTGATCAAATATTACCATGAGCATTATAATAAATTTGGGGCACCATACTTCAAGACAACTCCAGGAAAACTGAAATGGAGTGCAAGCTAAATCTTAAAACACGGAACTGAAGCATCTAGGCATTTGTAGCTTTGAAAAAAAGATTTATGGAGGATATAACAATACTTTGCAGTGACTGAAAGGCCTGTGCAGGACGCAGAATATTAAGTTATGAAAAAGAACTTCCTATTGATTTGATTTATGATCGACTCCCTGTTATTATTCCAATATCCCTTCAAAACATTTGAGTCAGAGTACTAGCAACTAACTATTGTTTTGATGGTTTTTAGGCTTGAATCTCCATCCACCCCATATTACTATTGTGTGTTGCCTTTTAAAATGAATTATTCCCTGTAGCAATATGCCACCAAACATTAACTCACATCATTAGAAAACAGATGTCTGTCATCTCAGATCTCGACATGATCTGACATAGTACAAGGAAACAAGTTCAAAATAAGAAAATTCTACAGCCCTGAGTGCTTGCAACCTAGTTGGTGCAAAGAGATGCTACATAGTGCCTTTGTGGTATTACTTTTATGTCAAATGCTATGATTTTCATATTGCAATTGCAGCAGTTTAAATGTTGTCCCATTTTAAAGAGACACTAGGCTTATGTAGGGGAAGTCACCAAAAGGAATTTGTGTCAAAATTTATTTTAACAAGCTCCAAACTGCCCACAACAAAGACCCAAATATCTTGGGTCTGGCTAGGATTTACAAGCAATATTGCTGTTTCTTCCATTATTTGCTTTTATTAACAAAATCCTAGCATGTGTCATCACACTCAATTATTCATAGCAATGGATAGAGATGTTGACCAACTGCAGAAGCATGAGTGTAATTTAGGGATGTGGAATGTCAGCTCCCCAATTATTTATTCTGGATGATTATGCAGACAAAGATAAAGTTGGGAGATTATTTACAATAAATTCACAGCCAATAATCCATCACAAACAAAATATATACCACATATGCCCAGATCCTTAGGATTTGGGGGATTTAAATTTCTATTACCAAGGTGATTTTGTTTCTCTTTAATTCAGCTGTTCCAGAATCATTAAGATCACAAACACACATCTCTTTCTACATAGATAGAAAAAAGCTAAATTCCAGCACACCAAAAAGGTATATTCACTTTATGACAATTTGAGGCTGACATTTTCTTCAAGTCCACAATTAATTTTAAAAAGGTTTCTAGTAGACTTGCTAGCATCCACCTACATAAAATCAGAGCAAAAAGTCATAGACCATACAAATACACATTCCGAATACTGCTAGCAGTTCTGAGTACTGCTAAACATACAACCCATTCCAAACAAAATGCGTTGCCATATTAATACTACCCTGAAATCCTCCAGCGCTCTCTGTCTTGTCTCTCTCTGTCTGTCTCTCTGTCTCTGTCTTGTCTCTCTCTGTCTCTCTGTCTCTGTCTCTCTGTCTCTCTCTGTTTCTCTGTTTCTCTGTCTCTCTCTCTGTCTCTGTCTCTCTCTCTCTCTGTCTCTCTCTCTCTCTCTTATAAATCTAATGGTTATGGAATTATAAATTAGAGTATGTAACTGGATTCTCTTTTAAAGTTTCATATTAGCTGTAAATTAGAAACAACTAGTGTCATTGCGGTTTCTGTTAGTTCATTTGGCTACAACGATTACAGTGCTCTTGAAATTGGGAAACCTATATTATCCTAAAGCTATGGATCTGAAATGTGTCTTTAAATGTTAAAATGGTCCAGATTAATGCCTCCAGCAAGGAAGGACTATATAAACATCCATATCCAATATTCTAATCGTATGTGTGGATCTTGACGTCGTTATAAGGAGGTTTATACAGAACATAGCATTGGGACGGAAACCCCTAATATGAGAAAATATACTGAAACACCCCACAGTTAAGTAAGAAGTGAAAAAAAAATTCAGGGGATAAAACCTACCAGCTAATTTGAGGGAAATTGAAAACCTGGGAAGGAGGAATGAAATGGAATAATTTACAGGATGACATGATCAATCTGAACATGTTTATCATTTAGTCACCGCCTTTGGTTTTGCCTATTTTATTGCCAATGAAATGCTTGTTGTGAGTGCATCTCTTCCTGACTCCTCTACTCTACCTTGTTTTAGCAAGAAGGATATTAATTATGCACCAGAAACATTTAACAATCTAAACAAAAAACAGGATGTGGAATGTATTTATTTCTTAAAGCTGCCCACCCTGTAATAGAGTCAACTCCCTTCAACTTTTTCTGAAAGGTGAGGTGAGAGATTTGTTTTGCTGACCTTTGAATGCACATACTTTACTTTCTGCTGCTTTCTAGAATTCCTTTGCTATGTCAAACGCACCCTATCTATCAGGCCTGAATCCTGCCCTGAATCTCAGGCAGCTCACATTGGAAAGCAGCAAATGAAGCTGCTGCATTTACATTTGCTTCAGAGTCACTGGTCAAACTGAGACCATTACTCTCAACTTAAGTTAGGCTATGTTAATGCAGAGGGATTCACAAGATGCTAATTGATTATTCCAATTTTTTTTCTACTCTTCTTGGTTTTTGTTTTTTTATTTTTTAAAAAACAACCTTGACACACTTCTCTCTGAAGGATCATATAATTGAAGTTATTTCCAATTCTCAGCTCAATGAAAACATTAACTTCCAAAAATATTAACTTAAATCCTGCAAGTCATTCACTGCTGCTCTCCCATTACCAGTTCTTCATTAGTATTTCTACAAAGCAGGAAGCATAAATGATCGTAGTCATTTGTATTTTTGCAAATTTTCCCAAATGGTTGACAACTCTTTATTCATTCTTTGCCCTACACAGATATGGATACTTATGGTCCTCTCTAATTTAGGCTAAGTGCTTGATTCCAGGATCCCTTCCATATACAAAGCCTGTTCCAGTTTAAGTTCAGAATCATCCCCTCTTCCTACATCCCTGTAAACTGAACTGATTAACTTGATCCTACAGAAGAAACTGAGCAAAAATAGTTTTCAGCGTTTCTTCCTGAGCCGAAGATTGGCAAATTGAGGCTAAATCATGATTGGAAGTGTCTATGCCATGTTAGTGTGTGCTATATTAAACTGAGCCCCCTGCTTCTTAACTGGTGCTTCTTAAATTAGCATTGCAAACCAAAATGTCAAAACATTTGATAATGGTCATCAGATGCAGTGCCTAGAAGGAAATTTACAAACTCTACTTCATGCTAAATAGTCCAGACCATTCTAGCTTCTATATCACTTAAGGCCCATGGGATGGATCCGGCCACAGGGTGCTTAAATCAGGCCTGCAGGGACAGCCTGGAAATATCAAAGGACAGGCCTGCGGGGCCTCTGCTGGCTAAAACAGGCCACGTGTGCCCCCTTGCACCTCATTTTCACCCTCCATGGCCTCCTGAAGCACTCTGCCAGCCAAAAACAGGAGGAAAAATGGGCTGAAAATGGGCTGAAAAGGGGCTGAAAAGGAGCTGAAAGGGGGCTGAAAAACAGTCCGAAAAATGGTCTCAAAATGGATCAAAACAGGCCAAAACTGGGCTGAAAACGGGCTGAAAACCGGGGCCAAAAACGGACAGCAGAGTGCTGCAAGAGACCATAGAGGGTGAAAACGAGGCACAGGGGGGAAACATGCAGAACCCCCCCCGTACCCTGTTTTGGCCTCAGGGTGCTGCAGGAGGCATCCATCCCACCAACCCCTGCCCCTGCTGCCGGCCCATGGAGGAGAACTACAATGCTGATCCAGCCCTTGAAGAAATATAGTTTGACACCTCTGATCTATATGGAGTATTTGAATGCTTAAATTACTTTTAGAGACAAGATCAGATTGGTAGCATCTGTTTTTAAATGTTAACCAGCCAGTTAGATTCTCAGCCCTAAAAGTTTTTATTTAAAAAGCCTTAAGATCTTCTAACCTTGGAAAATGCCAGCAAGAAAAGTCATCTATTCTCACCTTTTTCTTTTCTTTTTTGTACTGAGACTATTTCACAGAGAGAATGAATAGTTGCAAATAAGGATACTGAAATGCTTCCTGGTTTCCTAGTTATTTTGATGTTGGAGAACCAGTTAGTAAATGTTAGCAAAATCACAAGCAGATTCCAGTGACACATAAAATGCTTCCTCTTTTCTCCAGTTCACACTGAAGAATCTTGTTATCAGCAGAGGATTTACTGATTCCTGGAATTTTTGACTCAGTCGGTAATAACAATCATAAAAGAGTTAGTAATAACAAAGTTCTACTAAAAATAAAAAAGAACAGAACTTGTATCATGGCTACAAACTGTAACTTTTTTCCTGAGTTCTGTGTGTCCTGCCTACAAATACCTACTTTCCAGTATATGAGATCAACACTATATTCAGAGTGAATGGAACAAAACAGTGGGGCTCCTCTCTTAATTATGAAGTTCTCACTCTTCAAATTCCTATGTGAAGTCAGTTTCAGACAGCAAGCGTTCTACATTTGTTGCTATCTGATTAATACTGTACTAAGGTTTGTTTATGGCATAGAAAGAATCCCACGAAGTCTAGTATATTTACCCCTAAAGAACCATTAAGTATTGAAAGGGAGAACAATAAACACAACAACAAAAAAATTGCTTGGAGCAGGTAAAAAACAAGTTTGCGGGTTTCCTCTGCCTTGTTTTGCTTTTGGTTCCCCTTTTATTTCCTTACCCATAAAATCTTTCTTATTTGACGGCAGTGAGGAAAACACTCTGGTTTCTCTTTCCTTCTCAGATACATTTTATATTTCTAAGCTAAAGCTGCTGCCATTTCAATGTGATTTTGGTAGATGACAAAGCTAACCTGATTGTTAATTACATTGCAGGTGGCCCAGCAAGTCGGCTCAGCAAGTTTCTGAAGGGGGCAAAGGAAGTCGCTTTGGTATGAAAGAGAGTCTAAGGGACTCCTAAAATGCTCTTTTATCATCCTGACTCCTATATCAATATGGAAACATCCTGCTCAATGAAAATAATAAGATAGCTCCGCTATTAGAGTGATATTAGTGAGGCTAGCACAAGACTTTTCTGATCTCTGCTTTAAAAGGAAGCCTTCCTTAGGAATGCACCGTTTCCATGGCTATGAATATTAACTCACCATGGGTATGAATATTAACCCACCAGGTTAATATTCTAACTGGGGGGGGGGGGGCAAAGAAAAAAAAAGAGATTGTGAAAGCTGGGTGGGCGATTTCTCTCACAACCAAGGGAAAATGTCAAGTCACTATGTCCAGGGATTGGAGGGAAATAAGCCAGCTTGCAGCATATTTGCCAGGTTAAATAGGAGCAGATACCTGTCCTTAACTGTATCTTCCCCAGACTCGGCGGCATCCATGGAGGTAAAATAAAAGTCAAAATGGCAGCTGCAGCTGCAACTCTGCCTCATATGCTTTGCTTTTCTCTCTCTCAGTCATACAAACATAGTAGTGAGATATTTAAAAAATCAAACTGAATAGTACTTTGGATATGAAGGTTATAATCATTAGTACCCAAGAAAAAAATGTGATACAAAGAATCTCTTACATTCCATGAGTGTTGAAAAGTGGTAAGACTGCTGGCTTAGCTGGTATAATTGGTGTAGTTTGAAAATAAGGATACGGGTTGCCTCATGAACTGTGCAGCTTGTTTTTCTTTTATTTTTTGTTTATTTATTTGTATCTTGCTCTTATTATTTTTACAAATAACTCAAGGTGGCGAACATATCCCACGCATCTTCCTCCTCCTATTTTTCCCACAACCAGAACCCTATGAAGTGGGCTGGGCTAAGAGAGAGTGACTGGTTCAAGGTCACCCAGCTGGCTTTCATGCCTAAAGCAGGACTAGAGGTCTCCTGCTTTCTAGCTGGGTGCCTTAAACAATGTACATGAACATTGTTTCTGTACCATGTGACTATAAGAGTGCAATTATTATTCCCTACGCAAAGGGGAAAGGTAGCCAGAGTAGATAGAAAAAGTATAAGGGGATCACTTCAAGAAGTCTCCTTGGGAAGAAGATTTGACAAAATTGTAAATTAGATGATGCAAGAAGTAACAATAGGAATATTTTTATAAATTAAGTTCTAAATGTGTTCAGAGACCAATTTTTAAAACCATTAACCATAACAAGAAAGAATATGTTACCAAATTACTACTACTGTTATTCCCCCTTCCTCCTCCTCTACTCCTGGTCACTCACCCTACAATGAGTTTATGGAATTTCGTTCTTTTTATTGCAACACATTCGTGTCAAGTTAATATTGTAAACATACATCTCAGCATGATATTGCCTTCCCTCTCCTCATTCTTATTTTCCTCCTTAATTTTCTGTTTTACCTAAATTTGAAGCTCTGTGGCAGGAAGTGACCTCTTTTGCAGTCAAGGCAAACTTGGTTGATCTGTTTCAGCAGGTCCTTCTTACTGTAGCTGTATCCGTTGAAAACACAGCTCCCAAAGAGCAGCTTCCCTCCGGCATACATCTGTTGACAAACAGACAGGAAAGAAAGGAACAAAACTGCTTTGCAACAAAAAAAATAAAAAAATAAGGTTGAGTTTGAAGACTTGGACCAAATGGTTTCCTTTTCCTGTTTTGTATTGGAGCTTTAAATGTTTTCACCCAGACATAAAGGCCTCTGACAACTATATGTGCACACACACACACACACACACACACACACACACACAGAGTCTTCCTTTACGTCATTTAATAGTACTAATGCTGAGTATTTTAATACTACTTTAAATCTTATAAAAGCTAATTCAACAATCTCAACAAATAAATTTGGCTTTTATATTTTAAAATGATATGTTCACTTTACTAGTTAAAAGGGGGCATTGGTTTTATTTTATCAATTCAATCCTAATTGTGATTATTCAGAAATCAGCTTCATTTAGTTCAGTAACCCTTCCTTTCAGGCAAGGTTATGTGATTCAGTGAGACTATACAAAGTCTGTTGTATGTAAGATGTGAAGGTGCTGCTAATAAACAAACAGAGAGCCTGACTGTAAGCTTATATTTCAATACCAGACCAAGGATCAGTTGCTGATACGGAACAGCCTTTCCACATGTTTGAACCACCTCTATTTTTAGTTTGCGAGCAACTGGACCAAATACTGACTACTTGAAACTATTCTTTGAAAAGAGTAGAAGTTTGGTCTTTCAATTAATAGAAGTATGCATACTGTACCAAGACCCTAGTCCTCTGCCTATAAACCAGGCATAATGGAAATACACAAATAGCAAGAGATAATATGGGTCCTGGTTAGAAGTTCTTATTACCAGAGAGTTCAGTCTATCTTGTCACCTGACCATTGTTGTTGGGATAAAAAAAAAAACACTATGTTTTTTGTTCTGCTATATTATCCATCCTTGTTATCACATGTAATAGTACACTTCATATCTTGGACGTATTGCTGAGATTTGGGACTCAGTAGAATCCATTGCTAAAAGTTGTCCTGTCCTCTGACCTTTTTTTAAAAAAAATTATTCCCCAGCACTCTAAGCAGTATTGGGAACCTGAATCTAGCTGACACAGGGATTTCCTACAATGCCTCTGCTGTAACAAAATTCTGAGGTGTTATGGGAAATTAGAATGCTGGTACCAGTGGGAGCAGAGATTCAGGTTGTACAGGGGGACACTTTGTCAAATGAAATTCCCTGCCCTGTAGAGCAATATTTTACAGTAATTTATCAGAGAAATAAACATGTATCCTAAAGAAATTACAATGGCAACAGGCTCCTTTAATTGAAAAGGCAGCACAAAGGATAATACTGATGAGTTAAGGGACATTGGACAACCTTATAGATGATTCTGATTTGGGTAAAAGGAAGAGTTATATTGCAGCACAAGAAAGACTTTTCAGGGTGTCTTTTGCTGTGCAGAATCAAAATAATGCATGCCTGTCACTACCGCCTCCATGTGCGTTTACTCTGTCATTTGAATATCTGCATAATACGTGCAATACTACAAAACAGATAAAGGCAATTGAAAGAGTAGATAGTGAGGTAAATGGGGAATTCAAAGAATGGGTGGGCATAAAATCAGAACAAAGGAGAGGGGTAGAAAAGCCGACTGGCCAGGAAGGCATAAAAAAAGGGTGGTACACCTATTTGAATCATCATAGTGAGGTGGAGAGTAGAAGGCATAAAGTGAGGGGTAAAGGGTGGAGGTGTATAAGTAAAGAGAGAAAAGTAGAGGCATTTGGGAAAAATGTAAAGAGCAGAGAGAAAGGGTTGCATGGGCGAAGTTATAGGGGAATGTGTCTCTCTGTGTGTGTGTAAGGACAATCATTGGAAATGGGTAACTGGCAGCCACTTGCTCACCTTGTTGATTTCACACAAGAAACAAAGAGTGCATTTTGCAGCCAAAGAACTTGGCTGTTTTCACTGCTCACAACTCTCCCTCTTCAGAGAGCCAGCAGTTCCCTCTAGTGGGCTGCAGTTATAAATATTAAAGACAAATAGCTGCAAGGGTTGTGAAGCCAATCCTTTTTACAATCCCTCTCAATTTTTTTTTATTAAAACTATGTTTGTTTAGGCAGCATTGAAAGTGCCAAAGGTAATTTCTATAATTTTCCCAGATTTCTGAAGAAACTACTCCATCCCTATTGCTAGTAAGATTTTACAATGTATTAATAATCAATAGCTCCCTGGTAAGTTTCCATCTGCTGGGATAAAGAAGTAAGATGATTAAGATCAAGTGAAGAAAGTTACATTTTCTTTTTCACAATTGATTCTGTCAGACCTAAACTTCAACATTCTAAAGCACCGTTTCTAAAATTCCGCAACATTAAGATGTGTGGACTTCAGCTCCTATAATTCTCCCAGCCAGCATGCTGACTGACCTGTATTTGACATTCTTCAATGCTTCAGTCTTTCAATCCTGGATAAATGGTTAGTCAAAACCAGCCTCCCCCAATCTGATGTCTTCAGCATATGTCAGATTACAACTCTCACTGCTGTTAACCATAGAAGTCAAGGACTAGCTATTTCCTGAAATGAATTCAGAATTCCAGGATAAAACAAATTGAATTCTAACATCCTGAATGAATGGAATTGTGGGTATCCTTCTTGAAAAATCATGGAGAAGGGGTGAAATACTAGAGGATGGGAGGAAGGCAGATAGTCACCCTATTTTTTTAAGATAATCCAAGCCAGTGTGAATTGAGAAAATTGTAAAACAGATAAAAAGCAATCATTATACAAATGTCTAGAGTAGATTTATCAAGAGTAAATTTTGCACTAGATTAACTTTGTCTCAATTTTTAAATGAGGAACTTCCTGAGTAAATTGTGGGAATAATAGCATTTGTCAAAACAGTGACATTCTGATTAATACACTACTTAAATGTGAACTCAGTGGCATGGCAATTCAATGGATAGAAGAGAACATCTATAACTCAGAGTTGAACTGTGAAATTCTTTATCTTTTCTGAACTTGGTTTTTGCTTGCAAATGTTTCATTACCTGACTGGATAACACCATTAATGTGAAACACCAATATCATTTGGAATGCAACAGCGTTTCATCATCATTGATTCTTCCATTAAATTAGGGCTAGGTACATTAGTTAAACTAATGTATTTGAACAATATCATATTCTGAAGATATTTCACCTGTGGACCTTATTGTCTGTATCTTATTGGTTTTTTCCCCCCTTGACTTTAGGATTTAATAGTAAAACTGAATTTACATGAGTTATGGTAAAATAGCAGGATTTTTTTTTCTTGCTGTAGTGATACTCTAACTATACCTATGGTCCCCAACTTTTGCAGCCTGGCTGGGAAGGGAAGAGGGGAACTGGGCCACATGAGTGGTGGGCCAGTGTGCGCACACACTCCTTGTGCAAGTGGCAGGCCAGTGACTATAAACAGGCCAGAATATCACAGTCTGCCTGCTACATGGCAAAACAGACTGGCTCAGATGGGTAAAGGAATGAGACAAGGGTACACACTCTCCCTTTATTTATTCAGCTCTTATGCTCAGTTTATATTAAGAGAAGCTTGTTTGGAAGATGACTGTGTTTTTAACACTCGAGGATGAAAAATCAATAACCTGTGCTATGCTGATAACACTACTGTGAAATGAAAATGGGTGGCTAACTCTGTAATGAAAGTCAAAGAGCATAGTGAAAAATGGGACTAAATTTAAATATATAGAAGGCCAACTAATCTAAACAGATACAGTAACCAGCCTTAGAATTAATAACAAGAATATTAAAGTGGTGAATAGCTTTTACCAATTCCAATTTACTATAAACAGTAAAGGAACCAGAGGTCAAGATATATGACATAGAGTAACGCTTGATAAGGTAGCAGTGAAGGCCTTGGAAAACATATTCAAACACCAGGATATGGCCATACCCACAAAAATCAGAATCATGCAGATCGTGTTATTACCCATGACACTATATAGAAGTGAAAGCTGGACTTGAAGAAGTAGGATAGAAAAATTATTAATGCTTTTGAACTTTGGTGTTGGATAAGACTTCTAAGAATACCTGGAAAGCTAAGGAAACAAATATATAATAGAAGAAATTACTCCAGAATTCTTACTCGTGGGACATATGACCAGGATCAAAATATCATACTCTGGAGACAGTAACTGAATACCCACAGTAGCTTTTTGGAGAAGTCTATAAATCTGAGAAAGATGAAAGGACAAAAAAGAAGATGACAACCAGCAACAAGGTAGATGGACTCAATTAAAGTGGCAATGCCTACACTGTTAGAAGGCCTGAAGGACGAAGTTGGAGTAAGATTATCCTAGAGAAAATATATCTATCTGATCCCTAACAGTTGACACTGACATCATGACAGATAATCAAAGTTACTGTAATCAACCTTCATGAGTTTGAACTTCCCTCTTGAAAGAGCTTGAGGTGATATGTAGAGGAAGAAAAGGGAAGCTGACATGCCTGATTATCCCACAGGGAAATTATATTTTTATCTTACTGATTTTTTTGTGTGCCAATAACATTGCTGGAGTCACTTTATGAATTGTCAAAGGTGTAGGGGGGAATGATACAAGGAAGCAACTTAACTGTGTTTGAGGGATTGACATACTTACCAAACTCTTTATTACTGAAAATATATCTCCAAATTATTTAAATTCTTGGAAATTCTGCTTTTGTGTAAGCAGGTTGTAACTTTATAACTCATTTGTTAAAAGAATTTAACTATCTATGTCATATTCCAGCCTGGATTTTTCTCCACACACCTAAATGGCCATCTAAACATTTCATACGTGCTAATTTGGGTTTAATATTGTTTGGTATTAAGGATTTTTATGACATTAGCAGAAAGAAAATTCTAGGATTTATGGTATGCATGTGTCCCTGTGTGTTTAAATAATAAATAACTACATTTTAATTCATGGAAAAGCACTTTAAACTTTCATTCCAAAGCAATTTTAACTGGGAGCATCTCTTCAATACACTAGGAGTTTATTTCCATGTAAGCATGCAGGCTGTTAGTTAATTTTGCCCACTGTAGAAAGCTGAATTGTTCTTCTAATTTTGTATGATTGCTATTACTTGTTAGTGGCTATTCTAACAGCCTGAACAGAAGACCCTGTGTTTCCATGGCTGAACAAGCAATAGCTGGTTAAGATCAAGGGACAGATGTCTTGACTTTTGCAAAATCAGCGCTGATGAGCCTTGTGTTGCAGCTAACTTTGCTCAGTTTGGGATCATTTGAAAATCCCTTTGTGCAGCAGTTTTGCTCTCAAACTGCATCATTATTTTGATCACCTTGTAGGATGCTTGTGTAGTTTTCAGCAGAATGATTTATTATTCTCTGAATGTTAAAGTCCCTCTAGAGCCAGCAAAGCAACCTTTCATAAGCTGGCTAGCTTGCTGGTATGCCTATTGATATATATTGAACAGAAATTAATTAATCTGCCATAATTAATTTGTTGCTGTGTACTATGGTTGTCAGTTGACTCTGTGTACCTAATCTATGAATAAAGACATTACCAGTAACTGCATTTGCTATTTTTTGATGCAGGATGGACAAATTTAAGTCTGTGATATACTCAGGAAGTGACTTTTTGAAGTGACTTTTTCTCCAGTTAATGCTAATTATAACCATAAGCAATGGTTATATGCAATATTTTGAATAAGATTGGGAGAATTCAGATTTGTCAGTTCTATTTTTTCAATGTTAGACTGTTGAGATTAACATACCAGAGAACATAATAAAGAAATAAATTAAGATTCTCAGGGCTTTCTATCCTTTTACAGAAGGATGGAATTGCTGCTAGTACTCCCATGGTATATTAATTTCAGCACCACATCTACTATTGTTGAACAACTGGATGTTAGATGTCCTTGCTAATCTATGTCACATCCCAGCCTGGATTTTTCTCCACACACCTAAATGGCCATCTAAACATTTCATACATGCTATTTTCATATCAAGACCACACTCACTAGACAAGAATAGTCTTTCATTCTCACATCTGGAAACCATGAACGGTAATATAGAACCTTGTGTTGCTAGCCTGACATCCAGTTAATATCCACATTATTATTTCTCCCTGTCACATACACTATTATGGCTGAAATTCGAAATGTTAACTATATTTACTTAAAAAACAAGTCACATATTTCAAAGAAGATGTGTAAAGAAATAGAGTGAATGCTTAAGAAGCTATTGCAGCTGAAAATTCAAGGTAATTAAAAGCTAACTAAATTACTAAATTAAATGGGAAATGGGACTACAGGCATCTATTAAAAAGTTAAAAAATAATACTGTCAGTAGAATTGTAAAAGTAACCCACCATGAAATTCTATGGAAGCAGATTTTTAAGGACTGGAAAAATGAACTCTAATGTGTATCGGACAGCAACAGCACTGAATGGTGTTTGTTTTTCTTTTCTAGTAAAAAGTTCCTGCTAGAAAAAAAATGTTTTAAAAAAGCATAGAAAGCATACATTTCTGAAAGCTGCTTTCTGAAAAAATGTATCTTGGGAGTGAAAAATGTAAGATTTAAAAATAATAATAAAAATATGTGTTAAATTATGCATTAAAAATTAAGCTTCTAAAACTTATGTTGAAAATCATACGTGTGAGGGAAAGTTACACACTAAACTTCCATAGGGTAAACTGGATAAATTTGGATTTAAAAAGAAGCTGATTAATAATAATAATGACCTTCATAGGTCTAGATGTCATTTTTAAGGTAATCCTTGCAATATTTAAATCTGAAAGGGAAATCCACCTGCACATTTCATAATTTGATCTATTCGTTTCTTTCCAAATAGGTGTGAGGGTTCTTTTTCTAAAATAAACAGAAACAGATCAACAGAGTTGGAAGGGACCTTGTAGGTCATTTAGTCCAACCCCCCCACCCAAGCAGGAGACGCTATACCATTTCTGACAGGTGGCAGTCCAATCTCTTTTTGAAAGCCTCCAGTGATGAAGTTCCCACAACTTGTGAAGGCAAGCTGTTTCATTGGTTGATTGTTCTCACTGTCAGAAAATTTATCTTTATTTCTAGGTTGAATCTCTCCTTGATCAGTTTCCATCCATTATTCCTTGTCTGGCCTTCGGGTGCCTTGGAAAATAGCATGACGCTATGTAACAGTTCTTTCAAGGAACACAAACCCTTTCCTCATTTTCACAAATATCAGCTATATTTTCCTCATAGCATTTCAGTACCAAGTGCTACCCAATAGTTTCTGATATGCTGAAAGGAAAATGCTGCTTCTGCTGCATCAGAATCCTTAGAAATGCTGCATATAGCCAAGGCATTACCCTTCCAGACTGAGGGATTCATAAGCAATAAAAGCAGTACTGGAACACAAAAAGATTCTGTGTTGACTAGAATTCTCAGTTTTACCTGAGTAGGCACCTCTGTCAATAAACTTAAACAATGAATAACTCCCTTTATGTACCAAAGACCTTAAAATAAGTTTAATGTACTCCAGGCATAACTAGAACCCTCTATTATTTAAAACAATTGTGTGATTTTTGGCACATGGCATGAGATTTGGGGCAGTGAATAGGATTCCAATCTTGGACATTCACTTACTGCATTTTTATATATATATGAAGAAGACTTTTTCTTGATGCTTCTATTTTCCTGTGGTTTAAACTGAGATCAGGATATCAATTTCACAGATCAGGTAAATAGATTAAATCAGAAAGAGACTGAGAATCAAGTCTTTTCTTAAAACGGAAATTAATGAACAGTCAAATCTTTCACAAATTATGTGTGAATATTATTTGAGACCCTTTGAGAGCTGTATGCAATGAAATTTCATTTTACTGTATGCCGATCAGTGTACATTCAAAGTGACAATAAAGTTATTCTATTATAAACCTGGTTATTTAACAAATCCCATTGAATCATTGAGGCCTAGTATTGAACAACTATGCAAATGTATCACCATATGGAATATTTTTTTAAATTTAATTTAATAACAAAAACACAATCTCTCTAAATGTTAACTGCTACATCAGAGAGGTTTTGTGGAGACTTTGGAGTAAAATAATAAAGGAAAATTTCTTCATACCCACCTACCCCTTGTTCCCAAAGTGATCTAGGATTCTCCATGTGTTTTCTTTATAACAACAGATGTGCAGAGTATTGTCAGAAATGCAATTAGTGTCTGACTCAACAACAGGGAGCAGCACCTGACTGACTTTGTCTAGATAGGAACTTGCAATAGCTGAACCAGGATTGAGTCTGATTAGTGCTCGTCCTATAGGATACCAGAAAATCTCTGAAAACTAGACTGAGAAGTCTAAAAAAACATCACAGAAGAAGGAAGCAGCAAACAATGCTGCTAACATTTAAGAAAGCGGTCAAGGTGATGCTTGTTGCTTTGAGCCTATATGGTAGTAATGAGGACAGTACAGCGGAATTATTTCTACACCCTTGTTGCATCTGTGACACAACAGTCAGAAGCACAATTTAGACAAGCCCAGACTCTATTAGCAAAAGCTTGGCAAAAGGTCAGTCAATTAATCATATTAATATCATTCGCATTTGCTCTGAGCTGCAATCTTTGTTTCTTAAATTGAACCTGTGGCTCTCAAGAGTGGACAGGTTTGAAGCCATCTCTGCCACTGGTAAACCTAATTGTTGTTCACCTGGTTGATTCAAGCCACCAGGAAGGGGACAAAGATCTAAGTCTAGAAAGTAGAGTTTAAAGTTAAAGAAATATATTTGGCTGTTTCTATCACTGTCCATTAGTAGAATGCATGGTACTTTCTCAATGTTTTGGACTCTCAACAGTCATATCTTCTCATCAGCACATGCAGTTGTGCATTATAAAGAGTACCAGGTTATGGAAAATTGCCTCAACACATTATGAGGAAATAATTTCTGCAGGGTCAATGAAATGAAGAGGTCAATAGGCATTGCAAGAAACCCATCAGATACTTGCCACCACCATTCCAGGAAAGACACCATGTTTCTGCACCAGAAGAGGAGGTGTTTTATTCAGTGGATTCTCTAGATCATATTTCAGGAAACGGTAGGAATCATGCTTGCTCTGGAAAGGCAGTAAATTATTCTATCATTTTATGGAAATATCCTATACTCTTGTCTCATAAACATTTTTTCTCAAATGGAGAAACAACACTTCACTATGCAGACAGGGTGAATTGAATATTGCTAAAGCTCTTTCTGATCATAGGTGGGAGACTTATTTTTCTGTCTGCATCACCTCAGTCAAAACGTGTCAGATTTACATTCTGGCTGTGTGCATGGTCAGAACCCAAAATTGGTGGAAGTGGATGATTTGTCAAACCCAAAGTCCATATGATAGACCAATGCAGGTTGCATATTCCAGACAGAAAGAAAAGTCTCGTAAGAAGACAAAGGAAGTAAAAATTCACTTCAAAGCCGCTCTATTTTTCTGCCATGGATTCTTTTTTCTCTGTATTCCTATGTGAGAAATTAAGATGATAGCTAAAACTGGTTTCCAGATCAAAAGGTACAGCTATGGAAAAAAGAACCCGAAAACTAAAAACCACAACATGTATGCAATTAAAATCCCAGATAGCCCATCATTTTTCCTCTAAAAAAACAGAAGCCGAGGTCAGACATCTGAAATCAACATAAAGAGTAACCGGAGATAATTATCTCATCAGCCCTTAAAATATAATCTTTTTGTTATGTTAATATGTTTTAAGAGGATGGTGAAATTCTCTGGGGAGACATCTATAACTGTTTAATGATCATAACAGCTAAATTAAACTTTGATATTCAGAACGAATAGAAACTCCAAGACCCTGAGTTCAAACAAGAGTCAGTAAAATGGCCACTGTAGGAAAAAATTGTAGAGAAGATGATTCTTGCCTAGATCTGCTAAGGCAATTCTACTTTAATTAACAGTGGTAACAGATATTTATAGTATATATTTTACAGCAAATCCCACCAATTTATTTTGTGGGGGAGAAAAAGATGAGAAAAATGGATTCAGCTGAGGGCTGTATATTCCCTTTTTCATAATCTGACAGCTAATCAGATTTTTGTGAATAAATTATGGAAATAAAAATTCTATGATTTAGTTATCTTTCATAATTTGCAATGCAATATTATAAACATTTATTCCAAGACAATTTCTGTCGTGTCTGTTGGGGCTTATTGTTAAGATCTGGCTTATACTACATATGTAGTAAACAGCTAATCCTTTCATTTATTCTTTTTGTTATTTTATTGTACACACACATGGCCTCAATCTGGGTTGAAACCACTGTAATTCAGATTGGAGAGACTTCTTTATCACATTTATTTTATTTCTGAATCTTTTTCCTCCTCCTCCTGTCCATCTTCTTACAGGAGTTAAAAGAAAACAAAATTCTCTACTAACGAATTACTCTTGCTTCAGGCTCGTGTCTCAAGTATCAATAGCAAAAATCCTGTAAATTTGATTAAATAAATAAATAGGCTGCTTCTAATTTTTTTCTGAATCACAAAATAATAAATAACCTGAGCCAAATTCTGTGGTCAGTGAACTCCCTTATTGGCATACTACTCTTGCATTAGTACTTCAGCTCCAGAAGCACTAGAAACAGTGATTATCCAGTTAAGAAGAACCTGCTTTGGGAAAATCCATGTATAAAGCATCAACATTTAGTTTACCTGGATACAAGGTGAGGGACGGCCATGCTGCATCTTTATGTACAGCTGTTCAACAGACCACTCAAAGAAAGGAGAGTAGGAATGTTTTTGTGGTGACAACACACATATCACAATGACTTGTTGAGGGTCTCGTGGGGCAGTGATAAACTTTTCAAATTCCAAGTCCGTAATTAATGGGATTTTGACTACACATTTGCATCCTAAACCGTCATCAGTTTTGGTCAAAACTTTGCGCAGCACAATTGGACAGTCCATAGGAAAAATTGCCCAGGGTTCAAGGGTAGGGCTTCCATCTTGGATCTCTTCTTTGGCTCTGTGTGAAGCAGGTGAAGAGGTTAGAAAGAAAAGAATGAGAAAAAAGAAATGGAAAATTAAACAGGGAGGTAATATTTGAAACAGAAGACCTGAAAAGCATCCATGTTAGTGCTGTGTACAATTTTCAATACACTTTGAATTCTCTATTCAAAGAATTAATCTGTATTAGAGGTATATTTGGAACACAGTAAATGAAAAGTAGATGGTATCTTGACTCTACCCAAATCTTACCTGGACCCTGATTTTTTAAACTTCACACCGGGGGGGGGGGGGGGGGGGGGGGGGGGGGGGGGGGGGGGGG
>JANHFL010007247.1:0-10670 GCA_032468155.1 Oxyrhabdium leporinum | reverse complement strand
ATTCTATTCTATTCTATTCTATTCTATTCTATTCTATTCTACTCTACTCTACTCTACTCTACTCTACTCTATTCTAATTCCTATTCCTATTCCTATTCTATTTCTATTTCTATTATTTGGCTTCCCTATTGACTTTGCTTGTCAGAAGTCCCAAGAGCTGATCACTTGATACCTGGACACTGCCACTGTTATAAACTGTCATAAATATGAGTCAGATGCCAAGGGTCTGCATTTTGATCATGTGCCCATGGGGATGCTGCAACAGTGTGAAAAATGGTCATCAGTCACCTTTTTTCAGTGCTTCAGTGAGATTTCAAACAGTTACTGAACAAATGGTTGCGAATTGAGGATTACCAGAGACCGGACTGCCATCTGTCAAAAATGGTGTAGGGTCTCCTGCTTGGGCAGGGAGTTGGACTAGAAGACCTTCAAGGTCCCTTCCAACTTCTTCTTTGCTACAGACTTTCCAACAAAGTCTGTGATCCTCCTTGAGAGATGCTCTAGCAAATCCTGTACTGAGCAGGTGCTGGGACTAGAAGATCTCTAAGAACCCTTCCCTCTCTGTGGTTCTACGATTCTAGGTAAGATGGAAGGGCTTGTAAAGTGCTTGTCAAGTGCTTGCCAAGAACCAGAGAACCTGAAGGCATCAATTCTTGGGTTTCTTGGAGCAAAAACAACCAGAAGCAAATGCCTCTTGTTACCTTTAGGAAGAGGGTATGTGTTTTGCCACAAAGCCTGCCTTTGGCATAGGGGCCATCTTTGGAGAACATGATGGACTGGGACTTCACCCGGGCATAGGCCACACGTCGGTCATCCAACAGCATCCAGATCACCACATCTGGGATACTTATTTGAGTCTGAAAAGAGCAGAAGGGAAGAGAGGCAGCCATCAATTCCAGGTCTCACTGATGTTTTTCTTGATAATCCTGATGCTTTCTGGAGGGATAAGATGAATCGCAGAATAACCCAGTTAGAAGGGACCTCAGGGGTCCTCCTCATGAGAGCTTTGGCCTTCCATCGTGGCTTTGCATTAGGATGGGACAATGCTACTTTCGTTTGTAGAGATTTTCAGTCCTCCAGGTCCTGGTTGTCCCAAAGGTGTTTCTTCAGGAGGCAACTGGACTTTCTTGTTTTTTTTTTCTTTTGAAGAGGTTTCACTTGTAGGAAGCCACCCCCTCCTGAATATTTTAGGAAATATTAAAAAGGCAACATGTGATATTTCCCTAAAGGAGAAATAGAGAAACTTGCTCTGGGAAGCAAAGTCTTTCTTCATGGTCCCCAGCAGACATTTGGTGCCCATTGAGAAAGATTGGGCCAGCCTATCTACAAAACAAAAGACCTCCAGCTTCAGAACATGATAGGATTAACCCTCTACCATGTAGTAGTAGACCTCATCCCATTCCACAGTCTCCTGGGGACGTTGCAACACCCTCCGGGCTTCAACCAAACTTAGCTCAGACAACCTACAGAGCAAGCTATGACCCTGACAACAACCAATAGAATACAGGTTCTTGCACAGGAACAGGAAGTTCAAGTGCAAGATCCAAGAGAAGGTATAAAAGCCCCTCACTCTCAACTCCATGTGGTCAGCTACCCAGAACCCTTGTGGTTCTTCTTCATCAATAAATGGGCCCTCTTTTCAATCAGCCTCCAGCCTCCATGTTGCCTCCAGTGCCTTTCCCCTGGCTTGGAACTGGACCTTGGTATTTCTTCCAACAATCCGCTTGTGGAGAAGACACATTGGAGAAAGGCATTTTGGAATGAAAGAACTTTAAGGTAGAAGACATCCTTGACGGTCTATCCCCCCTCCATCTTCTACCCAATAGCAGCTGCAACAAGGAGTACCTCAACTGCGATTGAAGCAATCCGATTCAGCCAACCTTCAACTTTAGGGATGAGTTTCTGCAAGGGCGTTTTCCAGCTGGTTTTCTCTGCAGCCTTGCTGATTTGTTGAAGCACTCGAACCCGTAGCTTCCACAGCTGTTTATCGAGGACAGTCACAGCTTTCTGGATGTCCAAGGCTGGCAAAGGCTTCCTGAAGATGGAGCAAGAGGAAGAAGACTCAGAAAAGATGGTGGCTCAGGAGATCGATGTACTATGGATTCCAACCATAGAACTAGGTAGATGCACAGAGATAATGTTTTGCCGATTTTGAGACCGTTGAAGAAAGTGGCGCGGTGGCCTAGAGGTGGAGCTCTCGCCTCACAATCAGGAGGTGTGAGTTCAATCCTAGGTAGAGGCAGATATCTCTCTCTCTGGGCACAATGAGGATAAAATCTGCTGAAAAAACCCCCCTCTGCATTGGCAACAGGAAGGGCATCCGGCCAGTAAACGCTCAGCTCCATTCAGTTGCTCGGATTCCACTCCAAAAGGGATTATGGGGTCATTAAAAGAAGATGATTAAGAAGATGCTCTCCACCAGCCCTCTTTCACCAATGGATCACCTCTTGCCACTGCCACTTCTTTGCTTGACGCTGTTCTTTGGGTCACATATGCATGAAACCCAGTTTAGTTCTAGGCCAAGAAATGTGCCTGGGCTGTTGTTATTCATTATAATTGATTTTTCCAAATTTCTTTCAAAAGAGAAGAAAACTTTCAGAGGTGGGATGTATTATTCTCTAATATATTTACTCACTCTTTAGGAGAAGGTTAAAGAAATGTTTCCCTAAATTTCTTTATGGAAGGGATAATAAAGAATCAATAAGCAGTTCCAAACAGTAATTAAAACCTGAGGCCAGGCCTAAAAAGTGGATTAGTGTACTAGCTCAAATACTTTTTTTTTTTTAAATGGTTTTTGTATAGCAAAAACCTCGCTGAAGATACTTTGGTATAGCAACTTGCTAAAGAGGAAGTATCTTCCTCTACTTAAGTCATGGTTAGCTCTCTCAGGATTTGTTGAATAAACCATATCTGATTGGATTAAAGCAACATGCCAAACTATAAATGATGGTTTACAAATCACAATCCAGGCTATATGCTAAGCTAAGGCAAAGCTTTGTGCTACTGTGTAAATGTATTCACTGACTAAATTCTAGAAGATACTTGGGGTTGCTAGAGAAGACTTCTGGGAAAGCTGAGTTTGCTTCTAAACAAGACACCTGATGAGAAGAAAAAACTAGGTTAGTTATTGCGGAAATTGACGTGAAACCTTCACACCACCACCTGAAAAGAAATGGATACTGCAAAACTCATTAAGGTAGTTTCACTGATTTTTGTTCTTCTAGTAGAGGATCCAAAATCAGTCTCCACTTGGTTCTATCTTCCCCAGAGGCCACGTTCCTGTTAGAGTATCCCGTTGAAAGCTTACTTGCAGTCTTCGACCAATTCTTTCTGCAGCTTCTTCCAAACCACAGCCATCAATGGGTCATGGGGCAGGTGGATGGTTTTAATAGTATCCAGATTCTTTTTCTGTTGGAGAATAATAGTATAGAATAACAGAGTTAGGAGGGACCTTGGAGGTCTTCTATTCCAACCCTCTGCTTAGGCAGGAAACCCTCTACCATTTCAGACAAATGGTTGTCAAATCTCCTCTTAAAAACTTCCAGTGTTGGAGAATTCACAACCTCTGGAGGCAAGTTGTTCCACTGATTAATTAAGTTCTCATTGTCAGGAACTTTCTCCTTAGTTCTAGGTTGCTTCTCTCCTTGATTAGTTTCCATCTGTTGCTTCTTGTCCTGCCTTCTGGGGCTTTGGAGAATAGCTTGACTCCCTCTTCTTTGGGGCACCCCTTGAGATATTGGAAGACCGCTATCATGTCACCCCTAGTCCTTCTTGTCACCACACTAGACATACCCAATTCCAGCAACCCTTCTTTATATGTTTTAGCCTCCAGTCCCCTAGTCATCTTTGTGGCTCTCCTCGGCACTCTTTCTAGAAGCGTGCACCATGTCTCATCAAGTAAAGTGACCTCTGGGGGCAAAAATGCAGACAATTTCCCAAACATCTGCCTGCTTCCAGCCTTTACAGTTAGAAACAACCCCTGGATTTCAGGGAGCTGCCAAAATGGCAGTCACCACATAGCTGAAGCACAGCACAAATTTTAAAAAGAGGGAAGGCACTGACATTATAACGTTTTTGATCAGCAATCTCATCCTGTGAACATGCCTGGAATCAAAGAAGAACTGGTAGAACTTCTGTTAAGAAGCAGAGTGCTACAGAAAGGACTTTTATGGCTCTATGGTTAATCTTGTAACGAATTAAAAATAGTCTAATGCTTGGTCTAAATGAGCCTCAAGTACTGTTTGGCCTCATATGTCTCATTTAATGAAGAGAAGAACCAGAGGTGATGTGATAGTAGTCTTCCAATATTTGAGAAGCCGTCACAAAGAAGAGGGGGTCAAGTTCAACCTATTCTCCAAAGCACCTGAGGGCAGGACAAGGAGTAGTGGGTGGAAGTTTATCAGGGAGAGATCTGACCTAGAACTAAGGAGAAATTTCCTGACAGTGAGAACAATTAATCAACAGAACAGGTAGAAATGGGTGCCCCGTCATTAGAGGTTTTCAAGAAGAGACTGGACAACCATTTGTCTGGGATGGCGTAGGGTCTGCTGTCTGGGCAGAAGATTGGACTACTCCAAGGTCCCTTCCAACTCTGTTATCCTATATATTTATCTAAGCAGTCAACTTTGAAGACACAAAATATGGAAAATGCATTCCTTTCCCATCAACAACCTTTCATGGCACATTGCTTGGGTGAGTTGGGCATAATGACCCCTTCCTTTCCTCTTGAAGCTTACCAGCCTCTCGTGAATGAACTGGAGGGTGTTTGTGCAGGCAACTCGGTAGCTAATGTCCTCCCAAAACGAGGTGATGGTCACCATGGGTTTAGTGTCATACCACGGTAGGTAATAGTAGAAATTACCTGTAACAGAAGCAATCTAGTTTTGCACGGGGTTCACGATGGAGCTACCAAGGGTCAAATGAGTCACTGGTCCTTATTTATTACTGGAGTGGCAGGCTTGTCCCAACATGACTCCTTAGGAAAAGAAGACCCATCCATTTGTAGCGAAAGGTAGACTTTTACTAAAGGCAAGTGGTTGCAGCATAAGCAAAGCCAGATCTGAATATTCCCATTTAACCCCAGTGTTTTTCCCTTCTCCCGGACCGTCCCCCCCTTGGTCATCTTGCTAATGTCCAATGATATTCCAATTAGGTGTTTTGGTAACATTTCCACATTTTGGTACCTCTTTGATGGCTGTTTGCATTCCGTTCCCATGCTGGTGTCCTTGGATCGCTCAACTGTTGACTCTCATTGGCACTTCTGGTTCTTGTCATCCCCCCTCCCTACATCTCTCCCATTTCTCCCCCCCACCCCCTTTTTTTTTAATGGCAGGATGCCATCAAAGCGAAGCAGGGCTGAAACGGTACGATGACATGGAGACTTTGATTTCCCTCCACGCACTTTTCCTTCTGCCCTTTCTTGCTTACCATCATAGACAGCATGGCAGTACTGCGTGGTGGAGGCAAATGGTTTGCAGGTCTCATCAAATTTGTTCCCGTAGTTCCCTAGACTGACCTCAAACTGGATTGGTTCCGTGATATCAGCCAACATGGTAGCAGAGTAAAAGACGACGCATAGACCATATCGGAACTGAGGCAAGAAATACTGAGAAGACAAAGAATTGTCATGGGTTAGGCGAGAAAGCCGTACGTTAGCCCAGACCTTCCCACAGAATTCTCCATGTCTAACTTCTTACTTACTTGCTTACTTTCTTGATTTACCAGGTTTATAAGCTTGACTGAATTCCTACTTTCATTCATTCAGCTTAAAGCAGAGTAATTGATTAAAGCTCAATTACTACAAGTTTCCACAATGAAACTCTAGCAATCCAGTAAATTCATAGGGGGTAAAAAAAGATTTTTTGGGGGTAATGTTATGTTTTGCCAGTTTTCACCTTCATGGGTTGGTTAATTTCAATGATTTAAGGATCAATACTGCCCACCTAAGACTCCAGAAAAAAAATCAGGGAAATTCAAAAGAATTACTATTAAAACTCTTAAAAAAATTCAATAACTCTTAAGCCGATAGCCTAAATAGAATAGAACATGTAATTCAATTTTTAATAATGAGTAGAACATTTTCACTAAAGAATCGACTGAAAGGGGCATGTTTGTCATTGTGTGGGTCTCTGGAGGTTCTCTGGATTTCTACACTGTTTATATTTCCTTTAGTTTACTTTACGGCTTTTCCTGGTTGGGAATTATGGGTAACCATGAAGGCTATAGAGGAATGGACATACAGGTACTGTAACTAAGAGGAACACCTTCCACCCATCCAATGACAAAGGCATCTCAAAAATATCATGAAGAACAATTTAAAGGACATGCATAAACCCTTTGAAAATAAGGTTGAAAAACAACTTTGAGGGAAGTCCATGGCATATTTCAGTTCTAAGAAATATTTTCTTGCAAAATAATTGTGGATCCATTTCATTGGAAGGTTACCTGTATCTTTTTAACAGTTTCTCCAGGGATGTCTTCAATTTTCTGAACCAGTATTGGTTCCCTGAGAGTCAGCAGCTCCATAAGAACTCTTCCGCGATAGGCGGTCCCTTCTTCCTGGAGAAGATTGTGGAGGTACATGGAGAATAGAATCACAAATAGAATAACAGAGTTGGGACAGACCTCGGAGGTCTTCCAGTCCAACCCCCTGCTTAGGCAGGAAACCCTGTGCTATTTCAGACAAAGGGTTGTGCAATCTCTTTCTAAAAATCTTCAGTGTTGGAGCACCCACAACTTCTGGAGGCAAATTGACCCACTGATTAATTGTTCTAACTCTCAGGAAATATTCTATTTCTATTTCTATTTCTATTATTTCTATTTCTATTACTTCTATTTCTATTTCTATTATTTCTATTTCTACTCTACTCTACTCTATTCTATTTCTATTTCTATTTCTACTCTACTCTACTCTACTCTACTCTACTCTACTCTACTCTACTCTACTCTATTCTATTTCTATTTCTATTTCTATTCTACTCTACTCTACTCTACTCTACTCTACTCTACTCTACTCTACTCTACTCTACTCTACTCTACTCTGCTCTATTCTATTCTATTCTATTCTATTCTATTCTATTCTATTCTATTCTATTCTATTCTTCTTACTTTTCCATGATGTTAGGCCTTATTTAGGGGTTTGTAAAATGAGATTATTGAGATCTCTCTCTCTTTTTAATATAAAAAGTTTTATAACTACTATCAAACACAATAATTTTATTTTAGTAGCCATGGTTAAGGACAGGAAGTGCTCCACACGATTTTTATTGGGTATTTATATCATGGCTACCAACTGATTTACTGTACGATTCTTGTGAAGAAAGCAATTCACAAAGTTGAACAAATAAAGGCCTTTGGACAATCAAAAAACCTTTGGTTGAACTCATATAATTGCCACAGAGTCCCAAAGGGACTCCCTCTTATTTAGAATCACTAGGCATCTGTAAAGTTTGCCTTTAGGTTAGCTTGGTGAAACAATATTAATGGGATTAGTAGTTAGTAGTAAATAAAACAGAGATATAAAAATACTCTGTGGACTCCCAGAGCTTTGATTTGGATCATCTATTAAATGGCATTTCAGGAACAAATTTTTGCCCTGAGCAAAATTCCAATACAGATCCATGGATTTCTAGTCTGGTGAACCATCAGAAGCACTTAAAGGTAAGTAAACAGACCTCTGATTAGCTTAGCAAAGGGTATCAGGATATTCCCTTGTGTTCTTTTCTGGAATACTCAAGAAGTCATTCAACTTCAATAACTGAGTTATTTTGGAAATCAAAATAGGCTACCAACTTCATGAAAGTTGAGGCTAAGACATAAAACCCCAGATGAACAACATTGGAAAGATTGCTGGTGCTACTTTTTTTATCTTTCCTGAAAAAGGAAATTAGACTACAAACTAGAATTATCCTCGAAAAACAAAATCATAATAACAATAACAATAATAATAAGGCTAGTGCAATTTATCAAGAAGCAACTTCCTACTTTAGGAAGGCGTGATTGTGTCAGATTCATTTTTACTCAATTTCTTGGAGCCACAAGTTTATTTTCTCAGCTAACAAATGCAGCAAGGAAAGATTTGTGCGTTACGTCTGCATTTCTGGTGCATGCAGTTTCAGATGTCACCATGCATATGGGTTTGCCATTCTTCTGAATCTTCCACAGGTTTGAAAGTGGTAAAAGATGTTGACGAAAAAGATGTTGAGACTTTGGAAAAAGTGCAGAGAAGAGCAGCGAAGACGATTGGAGGCCCGGAGACAAAAAAAAAAGTATGAAGAACGGTTGCAGGATTTGGGTTTGACCAGTCTAGAGAAAAGATGGACTAGGTGTGACATGTTAGCAGTATTCCAGTATTTGAGAGGCTACCGCAGAGAGGAGCGGGTCAACTTATTTTCCAAACCACCAGAAGGCAAGACAAGAAACAATGGATAGAAATTAATCAAGGAGAGAAGCAACCTGGAGATAAAGAGAAAGTTCCTAACAGTGAGGACAATTAATGACTGGAACAGCTTCCCTCCAGAAGTTGTGGGTGCGTCAACACTGGAGGTTTTTAAGAAGAGACTGGACAGCCACTTGTCTGAAATGGTAGAGGGCCTCCTGCTTGAGGAAGGGGTTGGACTAGAAGACCTCCAAGGTCCCTTCCAGCTCTATTCTGACTGACTGATTGGTAAACACATGAGAAAATTCTGACTGGCTAATCATCTCCTCCTCCCTATTTCATTCATGTTTTGTTCAAAGATCTTCATTGATAAGAAATAATTGGTATAATAACTTAGTTACCAGCATCATTTCTTCCAGCTAGTAAAATAATTGTTGGAGTTTTTTCAAGTATCTCAAGGATATGTTCATTTTATTTTATTTCTGAGCAAATGTAATTTTTCTACCCTTCATTTCTGAAGAAATAACTAAACGGAAGCCAGCTGCCTTCTACATTCCAGCAATCAGTCGCATTCCTAATAGAAGAATGCCGCACATCTCAAGTATTGAATGCTATCCTGTTGCAAAATTTGGATCAAGTAAGAAGTGACTCCCTCTGCTTTCCTATGGACCCTAAATGCTAATCTTGCTGTGATCACTGCAGAGGCAATGTTTTGACTATCCTGGATTTATTGCTTTGCAAGTTTCCTTTTATAATCTGTTAAAGTCAAGATGTCTCATGAAATGATACATGCGTTCAAATACAGAGGGAAAAAAAAAGACAACAACTCATGCTTCAGCAGTTGGCTAAACCCATTCCTAGAGGGTATGACTGGCAGTTGTCACCGAGAAATGATTCTTTTCTCTTTAAAAATAAAGGAAACTTGTCAAATCAGGTGGATGAAGAAATTGGGGGGTGGAGTAGGATTAGACAAAATTCTTTTTTGGTGCAAGCACTGTGATCATCCAGTGGGAGAAGAATCAACTATTGTCACCTGCAAAACAATTAGGCTTCACACCTACCAATTTCCATTAATGTACCTTGGCAAGATGGCTTGGCAATAATCTATCTGCATCTAGCATCAATTTGTGATGTTTGATATCTTAAAATATGTTAGAATAGTATTACAGTCTCATGAATCTTTCCTTGTTCAGTTTCCATCCATTATTCCTTGTCTGGCCTTCAGGTGCTTTGGAGAATAGCTTGACCCCCTCCTCCTCTCCATGGCAGCTCCTCAAATATAGGAAGACTGCTCTCCTGTCTCCCCTGGTCCTTCTCTTCCCTACACTAGCCAGGCCCAGTTCCTGCAACCGTCCATCGTATGTTTTAGCCTCCGGTCCCTTCATCATCCTGGTTGCTCTTCTGTGCACTTTTTCTAGAGTCTCAGCAGATGTTGAAGTAGATCAAGCTTTTGTATTGCAGTCAAGTCAGGGGTCGATCGATCACTTTCTTGTCTCTTGAGACGGGACCCCATCTTCTCGTTCTTCATTCCTGGCCCCTTTTCCAAAAGAGGAATCCATTTCCAAATACTGTATTTAGTGCAATTACTCGGATGGAGGGGGAACCAGGAGAGGCTGTGCCAAAAATATTCTCCTAGCAACAGCTGCCTTATATTTCCGTTTTTGTTCTTTGTTTTTTAAATGTTTTTTTGTCTCTGCTGAGTCAAACGTTTTGGGTGCCGGCCAAATCCTTCTGCATGACCCAGAATACAAAAACCGTTCTCTCGCTTTTCCTCCGTGGCTTCTACCGAGTGACATTCAAGGGCACGAAGCCCGAAGAAGCAAGGAAAGGGAGCTCTTCCTCGGAAGATCAACGGCTGTTTGCCTGCAAGGAGGGATCTGGTCTGGTTTTCGTTTGAGTGGACTCCTCCGCCAAAGCTCGTAAAAACATCAAGTGTGAAGGAGACGATGAGTTGCAGAGCAGAGATTTGGATTCCTCTACAGCCGTTTCCCTCGGATCTGCTCAGGAAACATGAACCATAAATGGGTCTGTGCTGGAGTCCCAGATGCCTTCAGGAGATAAAGAGGCAGATCTTCCTCGGAGAAAAGTCAAGTCCTACACTGAGGCAAGAAAAACCAAAAGGACACCTATAGACTGGGTGAAACCAGGCTTAAGAGCAGGAACTGTGAGGGGGATCTTGGAGTCTTAGTGGACCACCAGCTAAATAGGAGCCAAGAGTGTGCGGCGGCAGCCAAAAAAGCCAATGCAATCCTAAATTGCATTAACAGAGGGATACAATCAAGATCAAGGGAGG
>JANHFL010007246.1:12394-23452 GCA_032468155.1 Oxyrhabdium leporinum | reverse complement strand
ATTATAATTGCAAAGGAAAATATGAAACTGTTTTTCATTCCTGAATGTAATTAAGTTGGTGGCATTTTAGTTATTTTTCAGAGAAATCAATATCATCAGATAATAAAATAGTCACATTTTCCTAATCAAGTAATTAGGGCAAAATAAGCAATGTTGAGTTGGCCACACCCAGTCACATGACAAACCAGCCACACCCACTCAGTCACATGACCAACCAGCCACGCCCACCCGAGTCACATGACCACCCAGCCTTGCCAACCCAGCCACACCCACCCAGCCAGTCATTAGGGCAGAGAACCTGTTGCTAAAAAATTTGAAGCCCACCTCTGTACTATGTGTCTTATGGCTAGCTCTGAACCAGAGGAGAAAGAGGGGATGTTGCACTGGAAAAGCTGAGTGGATTCAACTAAAGGAAGCTTTGAGCAAGAAAACCAAATAGCAAACTGATAATAACAAAGAACTGATGAAAATACCCACACTTCAGATCATGTTTTAAATAGATTAAGACAAAATTAGGCCTATTAATTTTGTGACTTCCAGTATGGGAAAGAATGTGATCATTTGGGACAAGACCATAATTTTTTATTGTAGCTATGAATGATTATCACTGGGTCATTAATAATTTTATCTTAATGAAAACTTTATTGTACATGGCAAGGTCAGAGAACAAGAACGGAGGAGGAAAGAGGGAAAGGGATAGGAGGGAAAGGAATGAACAACTGTTTTCTGAAGAGGCTGGTCTCTTGTCAGCTATTCCCTCAGACCAAAATCTTGCATCAAACAAACATACTTGAACTCACGCCAAACCTGAGTCCATAAAAATTCATCAGAACCTATACAATATCACAACTAGCTTCATTGATCTAGCTTGCTGATTAAATTCACTAGATTTCAGTTATTGGTTAGAAACTTTGACATCTCCTTGTTTTCAACCAAGTCTTAAAAAACAAAACCTTTTACAAAACAAAATGGACACTGCTGCCTCCTCTTATAAAATTCTCCTTGAGAATAGAAATCTACCCTTTTGATTGGCTCCTCAGCCTTTGAGTATCCCAGATTCCTGTGGACTTAATTCATTACCAATCAATTGATATTCCTTTAACCCTTGCACTGTTTGGGGCTGTTGAAATGGAAATGGAATGGAATTCCCATACAAGCACTATAGCAAATGGACATTGAAATCCTGCAAGATAAGGAGGCTAAGATAATCAGTGGTGGCGCAGTGGTTAGAGTGCAGTACTGCAGGCTACATCTGCTGACTGCCGGCTGACTGCAATTTGGCAGTTCAAATCTCACCAGGCTCAAGGTTGACTCAGCCTTCCATCCTTTCGAGGTCAGTAAAATGTGGACCCAGATTGTTGGGGGCGATAGGCTGACTCTGTAAACCGCTTAGGGAGGGCTGTAAAGCATGGTGAAGCAGTATATAAGTCTAAGTGCTATTGCTATTGCTATCACACTGTGATTTCATACCTAGAAAAAGTTGCTTGGAGGCAACAGTTGTCTAACTTGAATCTTTTCAGTTTTGGGAAAACTGAGGGAAGATACATACAAGGAAAACAAAGAACTCTGGAAATGGAAGCTATGTTTTCCTTCTTCCATTTAACCATGCCACAATGACATGGTTAAACAACAATGTAAGCAAGAATGGCTGGTTCTCCTCCTGCTAGAAGCTATATATCAAGCATAGTTGGGGAGTTATGTATGTGTGCATAGAGAACACACACAAAGTCATAGACAAACTACACACACATTCAGTGCAGAGCAGCAATATACGAGACCAAAAAAAGTTTTCAAGCATGATAGTTGTTTTCAAGCAAACACCGAATCATAATATAATTTGCCAGAAAAAACTCTCTCCCTCCCCCCATAATGGAAACATTCTGTTCCACATTCCAAATTACCTTAATCTATTCTAACCTTTTTTCTTGTATAAAAAGCAAAGAGTACCCTTGACGGCTGTGTACATTTTCTTCCTTCTGTAGCTGAAAAAACGTCAGTAATATCATGTATGCGACATCAGAGAGGCTTTGGTACTAATTCCAGGTTAACAATGCTATGAACTGACATCTCCGGTGAGCCTGTGTTTGTTACTTTACCCTTTACTTTGAGTGCATAGACACAGTCACCCAAATCTGTCAAACACCACTGGAGATTTTTCTGAGTCACTGCATCAGGTAAAGGGAGATAGGACTGGCCTTTCTGTGTTAAATCCTCAAAGAAGAAGAGCAGGGCACTGTTTGGGAATGCTCCCTGCGGTAACAATTATATCGAGAAATATTACCACCATTCTGAATTCAGTGGAAATCCGTGTTCTTGCTCTTTTACATTTACTAAATGCCAACAAGTGCACTAGGGATAATGTTGCTAAGATCACAGAGACGCAAACAGGGGCTCCAGCTTAATGGCATCGTTACCGAAGATCAAAGCATATTCAAGTAGGCATGAGCAATCCTTGCCTGCTCCAGTTGGAAATTAACTTCTACTTCACAGGTTATTATTATAGATATCCCACAGACATCTGGTTTGCTATTTTGCAATAACGATTTGTTCCACTTCCAAAATCATTTATTGCTCATATTTTTCTTGTGTGTTTGCTAACAATTGAGCTTTCAAGTCCTGAACTTTTAGAATTTCTGAGAAACCATGAGCCTACCTCTTCTACCAACATTTCATCTTTCCTTCCTTCCTTCCTTCCTTCCTTCCTTCCTTCCTTCCTTCCTTCCTTCCTTCCTTCCTTCCTTCCTTCCTTCCTTCTACTGTTATATGGCTTCAATTGGTATGATTCTAGGTATCTTACAGCAGAAATACCAATAAAAACAATAATAAATAATTGAAATGTATACATATATAAACAACTACATATTTATAACATAAATTCTATCCTGGATTCACCAGTCAATAATTATATATCAGAACACCACCATTCATTTCAGGTATATCCACTCCTCACTCCATAAACTAAAAGCTTTTTTGGAGAGAGACAGATTTCTAATAGTTTCCTAAACTTCAAGACTAAAGGTTCACATCTTATATCTGGCAGCAAGGTGTTCCACAAGCCCCATAATGTCCCCCATATTGCTAAAAATACCTGTTGAGTCCTCCCCCCTTCCCCCGTCTATAGGTCACGTGAGGTGGGAACTTCTCGACTGGTATACGATGGGAAGATAGATTCTATTTGGAGTAACTGGTCCCACAAATAATGAAACCTTAGATCATGAAGACCTTTAAAGATGATAATCGGGGTCTTGAATTGCATCTGGAAACAGATCAGCAGCCAGTGAAGCTCCTGACAGACTGATGTTCTTATGGGTATACTATATTAGTGGTATGTAACATACCACATTTTGCCCTGGGTCTTCAAAGGGCAACCCCAGGCAGAGTTAATTTTGCCAGTCTAGCTGTGAGGTGACAAGGACAATGTGTAATTGTCATCAGCATTTACTGCTCCAAGAACGGTTGAAACTGGCACAGTAGCTGGGCAAAAGCCTTTCTGATTACACTTTCTACCTGCTGTCCCAGCTCATGCTGAGAGTTCAAGAAGAACTGTTGGCATTTAGGCTGCGTGGATCAGCCAGGTAGGGAAAGGGTGTAGCCCACAATTTACAGAGGTCATCTTATCGATTCCTGAACAGGTTCAAAGTATTCCCAATTAGAAAGCCAGTTTGGTATAATGGCTATATATTAGCCTAGAAACCAGGAGACTGTAAGTTCTAGTTTTGCCTTAGGCATGAACTTTAGGTCAGTCATTCTCTCTCAGCCCAACTCACCTCACAGGTTGTTGTTGTGGGAAAAATACGGGGAAGAAGGAGTATTAGGTATATTCACCGCCTTATAAGTTACTTATAAAGTAATAAAGGTGGGATTTAAAAATCTAATAAATAAATAGGTACATAAATAAATGTGCAATGTATGTACAAATAAATAGGCACATAATTTGCATACTGTGATAGATGTAGCTTCCAAATATTCTTCAAGGGTAGCCCCATCTAGAGTGCATTGCAATAGTCTAGGTGTGAGATGAGCAGGGCTTGAGTGACTGAGTGCAGGACTCCTGATCAAGGAAAGGGTGCAATTGGCACACGACACAAAGTTGCACAAAGGTTCTTCTACCCAGTTCTGCCAGGTGCTGTTTGACTTGCAGGTTACGTACCTTTGCTCTACATAGGATTCATCTCCATCCCAACAATTTCCTTAAAACATCTTTTGTTAGTACCTTGCATATTTTTTTTTTTAAATATTATTTATCCTCCAAACTAATAATATTGGCTCCCCCAAGAGTGATTAATGGGCTAACAGCAAAGATAAACAAAAATGAAATGTAGACCGTTACACAGATCAAGGCCAGTTTCTCATTCAACAGATTAATTCATTAATTCGTTAAAAATAAACCAACGCTGCCGAGTAAATTAAAAAGCCACAACCGATCAAAAGTAGCTTTGCTTAGGACTTCAAACCAGAAGCTATCAACCTGTTCTTGGCAAGAGTAGACCTTGACTGAGATCCCAGTTCAAATGGGATGTATATACAGAACTAAGTTTGCCGTAGAAAATTCCATTTCATACCATTCCGTGTGAAGGAAGCAGTATTGAAGTTCTTGTTATGTTGAATTTGTGGACCTTTTTTCAGATCTTGGAGATAAAATTGAAAAGATTGAGAGGTGAGATGGTGAGATCGAGAGGCAGTTTAAAAGAGCAACAAGCTAAGACTGAAGCAACAGAGAAACTCATTGTTGCTTTAACAGCTTGAGATATTATAGTAACTAACGAACTGATGTCTTGGACTGTATTCAAGGTCAAGAAAGCAGGGAAAATAGGTTTGCTTAGATTCTCTTATCCATTACTTAAAAAGAATTTAAAAAGAAGCTATTAAAAGATTTCTTGAGCCTGCTTCAGATAGATTGTACTTAATTTAGTGAGGCAGCCTATTGTGCGTAATCTAGATACAGGCCTTTACAATCTACTGATTGAACCTCTCTGTAGAGTAAGTAGTCAGAATAGTAACACATATGGAATATGAGGGGAAGACACTTACGCTGTACTTTTCAGAGTTTTATGGAAACAGTGGGGATTCTACTATTTGTAGCTCAGGATTGGTGGCACAGTGGTTACAATGCAATATTGTAGGTAAACTACCCACAGCATGAAGTTCGATCCTGACAGGGTTCAAGGTTGACTCCACCTTCCATCTTCCAAGGTCAGTATTGTTGAGGGCAATATGCGGACATTATAAACCACTCAGAGAGTGCTGTAAAACATTATGGGGCAGTGGATAGGTCTAGGTGCCATTACTATAGAACTGTGGAAGTCTTGGTGCTCTAAGAGCTTGGTTATTTTCTTGTGGACAGCTAGGTAATATCTTCCATGCTAGAAGGGAATGGAGTTTGCTGTTTATATATGGTGGCTTGCCCTGTCAATGTTGGTGCAAGAGTTGTTTGTTCATGTGATTAGCCTGCTGTTTATTGTTTGTTTGTCTGAACTGATAGTTCCTTGATTGGGGTATTTTTTACTGCTTGATGATTGCTCTGGTATTAATCCTAGCATTAATCCCAGTTTATCTGGGTGTTGGTTGCTGGTGAGGAGATATTCTGGTCTTTTTGTTTTCTTCTTAGCATTTTCATTGATTATTTTGAATGGTATGGTACGGTACGGTACAGTATGGTACGGTATGGTGTGGAGACATCCCTAAAGGTACCATTATTAGCCCTCCAAATCTGCATATTTTACTTTTGTTGAACAAACATCATGGTTTGATTTCAGCTTAAAAAAGGGTATTCTCGGAACACAAGGAATAGGCCATATGACGCTCCCTAGGAATGGGGTTCAAGAATTTGGGCAAAGCCAAGCAATATGTCTCTTTGAGGTTGCTTCAGACTTCAATGAATTGGCAAAAAGTCTCTCTGAAAGGTCTTAAAACCAAGGGGCGTTCAAGTTGGTAAGGCATCTCTAAATGGAAAAAAGCCAACAGCAAAACATCCAATTGAAGAGAAACGTGTGTCATAATGGGCATTTGCCCCCAAATTAGGACTATTCCAGTTAAAAGGAGTAATAGTAAGCTGTTTGCAAAATGTTCTTTTGGTTCCAGGCGAGAGGAAATTCCAAGCTGTTCTTAATAAACATAGTCGCTTTATCTCATTGGCGTCTCATAAATGAATAGCGCATGCTGTCAGAAATGTAGCTGAATATCTTTGCAGCAGTGATGCTGTGCTCGGGATTCAAATTTGGCCAAAAAAGAGAGAGAGAGAGAAAAGATACGCTAGCTTGTTAAATGGAGAAAATGTGAGTTTACAGCACAGTCAACCCACAGAAAATCAGCACAAGTCCTATTCAGCATTAATGAGCCATCATGGGGGAATAGCACCCTCTTTAATATGGAATGACAGACACCACTTAAAAATGGGGCTATCACTAGAACTGAGGCAATATGGATATCAAAATGTTGACTGTAGTCAAAATAGCCGGCTACCATGCACAAGATCACAAAACAGAAAACAGATCTCTTCCTAGCAATGCTTAGAGCAGATACTGTTGATGTCTGCAATACATCTCAATGCACGGAGGAAGGAAGGAAGAACTTGTAAAGTTCTATTGCAGAAACATGATATCTATATTGTGTGCTGCAAAGCCATGTATCATATAAAAAGATTTGTCTTTGGGTCTTGACTGTAAAAAGAAGATTGAGGCAGAGGATGATTGTATAACAGGTTTGAAACTAAAGAGTAAATCTTGTGACTATGACACATTGACTGAACGTTTGGTCAAGCATTAAATTGCTTGGGGGAGAAGATTTGAGAATATGGACTTGAAGAGGCAGATTTCTCCCTAGAATTTGCTATTGATACATTTCAAGAAATTGTTCACACGCAACTGAAAGCTATGGGGCCCTATCATGATAATACAATATTTACTATTGGCTGTAGTCTGGAATAAAATGTTACAAAAACAAAAGTGAACAACAGACTCACTGAGAAACATTAGAGATGCTGAAGAAGATCCTTTTTTATCTATAAGACATCGTTTTTCAGTGGGAGAAGTCCCCAGCCAGGTTTTTATCTGGGAGAAACATAATAATGTAGCTTCCTGCTGTAATTCGTTGAAACACTGTAAAAACTTGTACTGAGCCAAAATTCAAAGAAATATACACAGGCTCTTCTTGACCCAATGACAAATCTAAGAATTCTTTTCTTCCACTTTTACTGAGTGAAAGTATCAGAATAAAAGATTCAAAAATTAGTGGGGATCCTAAGCAAAAAAAGGAATATCACAAAATTTACCATAATCCTATTGGATCAAAATAGAATCATAATAGATTCTTTCGGTTTACATCTAAACATAAAGACATAAAGTATGGGCATCCAAACTTTTGGCATGCCTGGGTCACATTGAACGAAGAGGAATTGTCTTTGGCCACATTTACAATCTTTGATATAGTTAACGTATATAATGTATATAAATATATAATGTGTATATATAATGTATATGAAATATAGGAGCCCTGGTGGCACAGTGATTAGCATGCAATATTGCAGGCAAACTCTGCCCACAGACAAAATTGACTCACCTTCTATCCTTCTGAGGTAAAATTAGGACCAAGATTGTTGGGGTTAATACACAAATAATGGCGACACTGTAAACTATAAAGGACTAGAGGGCAGTATATAAATTTGTAGTATTTTCTAAATAACAAGCCTTTATTTATTTATTTTTAAAATTATCTTGTGGGGCCACATTACTACAAATAAAGAGTCTCATGTAGCCTGCAGGCCATGAATTGGATATTTATGTATTAAATATATTTGCCACCCAGCTCGCTACAAAGCGACTCTGGGTGGCTTAGAGCATAATGAACATTAAAATCATCAACAATAAACTTTAGGACATGTCTGGACTACAGCATTATCAGCAGAAAGTTTAAAATAGCCAGCACGTGCTGAGGGGGTCAATGGATACCCAGATGCTACTATACAAGTTACCAAGAGTAATATGTACAGTAATCTGGAAGTCAAAGAAACTTAAGTGAATGCCGAATGTCACATGAATAAGCTATTCTATTAAACAAGAGGGGAATATGAGGAAGCTGATATTTATCAAAAATTGAACCTACTCATGCACATATTCCTCACAATATGCTAAATTCCCAATAAACCCAGTCATTTCCCCTCTTCCTTCTCATAAATGAACAATACAGAGAATATCCTCAAGATATGAGATTGATACTTAGGAAACCAGATTGATGACTGACAAGATTCCAAACTTCCCAGTTCTGTGTTTTTTTTTGCACTAGAGGTAATCCTCGCTTACCAACTACCTTGTTTAGTCACTGTTTAAAATTGCAAAAACATTGCAAGACAGCCCTCCAACTTTGGGATCAATCCTTGCTTTTACAGCTGTCACATTATCCTACAGTCACGTGGTTGCCATTTGGGCATTTTGCAACTGGCTTGGGACGAGCAGAGTTAATGTAGGAAATGGAAGTAAAAATCATAAGTTGTGGAAATAAAATTGTAAGCCACACGTGAGCTTTTGTTTAATGACTGAAGGGGAAGTGAGTTTGAAAAATCACATCTCAGTCATGTGATTTTCTGCTTAGAGATCACTGCTCTTAGTGATGGAATTGACAGTCACAATAAAGATCAGTAAGTGAGGACTTTCTGTGGTGAAATGTAGTCTGGATTTCCAGGAGGCAAGGATTACCTTCCAGGGGGCAAAGAGGCTATGGTGCTTGGAAAGTTTGGTCGACAGCAAATGGGTTAAAACAGCTCCTCCCTAGCAATTCTCAGTGTACATCTATAGTTATGCAAGTAGTTGCTTTAAACTGGCAAGATTCTGTCTATAGTGCAAAACAATAAAGGAAACAACTCAGAAGTAACTCCTTATGTCGTTCTTGATTCTTGTGGCCTGACATCTCTTTCTCCATTATTCTGTGAATAAACCTCATATCTACTCCCACACTAGAAGAGGCTTGCAGGCTTGATGGAATCAGAGATGACCTGAGGAAAGGTCTAGAATGGGGGTGTACATAATCTTTTTCAGACTGAGAGCTGCCCTTGATCTTTGGGTTGGGTGGAAATCGCATTCCCAAAAGTGAGCCATAAAATAACCTCTGAAAATAAAGCCTAACTTTAATAACTTTGTTAAAATCTGTGGACTAGAGTTACATATAGTTAAAATAGTTATTTTCAAGGTATTTTATTTTTCTCTTCAAGTTCATTGAAAAAATGACAGTGAGATGCCAAGGTTTGAATGGTTTGAAAAGATTCTGATGATCCCATCAGGGCTCTGAAAAGACAAGTGCTCTCCAGGGACTACCATTTGGCCACTTCTGCATTATTATATGAGACTTAGATTTATTCTGAATAATAGAAGGATCTGTTGTTGATGTTGTCCCTTGTCACCATCCTGCTTACTTGCTTTCCTCTGAATTCTGCCTCCATGCACTCAATCTTACCTTCATCTGAGAACTTTGTCCCACTGAGTTGACAGGAGCCTTGTCTGACAGTGAGAAATGTACGTCTGATGACGCCAGATGTCATTGATTATCTGACATCTACCGAAAAGCTGTCTTGAAACTGACAGTTCAGAAGTCTGGAAATCAACCTGTCTTTACATCAAAGCAATGTTAACAATTCCCTGGCGAACAGCAAAGTAGTGGGTTACACTCATCCTCCTCTTGCTTTTGAGCCTTATATTATTTGATCATCAGTTGCACAAGCTTAACGTTTTGTCTAAAAGAGACAGTATGTTCATTTGTCTGGGAAAAGAAACAGAGAGGCTGTTTAATCTGGGCATCCAACAGACCTCTCATAATGTTGCTGTGACTGTGACAGGCATCACATCAAATGATGTAGACAGGTGGGTGTCCGTGAACATCCACACTTCATCATTCAGCTTCCATCAACCATTGTACATATTGGATGGATGGCATCACTTTTTCTTGACCTTTGCCATTTGTAACTTGATCAACTTTGCAAGCTCCTTCTTGTATGGGAGCAGAAGAGAGATTTAGATATAAGTAGAAAAAAAACCACCACGAAGTGTTGTAGGCATAAGTATCCGCAGCTACCTGTAATTGCATCAAAATAATGATATATGTGGTGATGCATGATCCACCCTTTATGTACTTCTATCCCAATGTTTGACTAAAGTACAGATGGATGTAAAATTAAAGAACAGGAGAAAGATGTTTAAAATCTTCCAGACTATAGTAGTTTTCTAAATATCAGTCTTGTTTATTGAAGATACTTCCCTCTTCAACTGATATACAATATTTTTATTTGGCAAATAGTGGTTTTGTATTATAAATGCATTCAACATCATTTCCCATTCAAAACTGCAAACCCTACCTTAGTTATTCATTTATTTTGCATTATAACCCATTGATTCGGCCTCACATCATTTTTATTTGATAGTGCAAGTCTGCTTGGTTGTGTATCTTTTCTATCAAAAAATAGATTTGATTTAACTGTCTATAATTCTCTGTTCAAAATCAAATACTTCAAAATGTCCTATATTGTCAACATATTTATAAATGACTTGATGAGGAATTAGAATATATGATTATCACATGTGGAGATGATAAAGATGGAGATAGCAAACATATTATAGTATGTAACAAGATTTAAAAAGATCCTGACAAGCTGGAACAATAACCATTAAGATGAATTTCAAAAGGGACAAATGTAAATTTCTGTATTTGAGCAAAAAAATCAAAGGTATGGAATGGGTATAGAATGAAGAAAATGTATAGGGAAGCAGTATACTAGCAAAGGATCTTGATGACTCATAAACTGACCATTGCAAGCAGCTCAAAGAACAAACCAACTAACCAGCAAATGAAATTATGATGGGCATAAACAGTAGCATAATGCTAGGATCAAAATAAGTCCTTATTCTTCTCTGTTCTGTGTTAGTCAAAATGTGATATCCAGTTTTGCATCCATATTTTAGGACATTGAAAACTGTTACTATCACTGTTGTGAGATAGGCAGTGAAAGAAAGAAAGAAAGAAAGAAAGAAAGAAAGAAAGAAAGAAAGAAAGAAAGAAAGAAAGAAAGAAAGAAAG
>JANHFL010007246.1:1269-12129 GCA_032468155.1 Oxyrhabdium leporinum | reverse complement strand
AAAGAAAGAAAGAAAGAAAGAAAGAAAGAAACAAAGAAAGAAAGAAAGCAAGAAAGAAAGAAAGAAAGAACGAAAGAAAGAAAGAGAAAGATAAAAAAACAAGCTGCAGTGTGTCTAGAGGGGAGCAACTAAGATGATAAAGATTTTGGAATGAAAATCTTATGAGAAATGGCTAAGCGTTGGTTAGGGTTGAGTATTGGTTAGGTTCATGTAATTGAGGTCTTTGCAGGTAGGTTGGAGAAATGAGGAGTTACTGTTAAGGATTTGCCATAAGAAGCAAAGAAACAACTTGGACACTAAGAATCTAGATATGCAGGATTTTAAATCAGCAGGAGCCAGAGCAGAGAAAATAGGATACAAAAGGCAGAGCAGAAAATAAAAGGATTAATTTGCAAGATAAGATGAGGAGCTTCTTATCAGACAAAACAGAGCCTACCAGGAAAGCAGAATTTTGAGGAGAAAGAAAGAGATGAGAGGATGAAAGAAAATGTAGAGTTTGGAAAAGACATAAAAGCTGTGGAGATGTGGGGAGTGAAGAGATCGACATGGTCAAGTTTGACCTACAGAGACCAAGCATGGAAAAAATGTCTGAGAGCAAAAAAATCTTAGCAGGAGATAAAAAGGAGTCAGAAAGAATATTTGAGCATAAGGGAGAAAGGAGGCAAAGCTTTAAAATGAAACCTTACTCATTAGTCAGAAACAACTTAAGATGACAAGGTGAAAAACGATAAAGGTTCCGTTTTAAAAAGTGATAAAAAGACAAGAATTAGATAAGAAACTGACAGGAATCCTATATCCTTTGGAGACAGTTTCTTGAACATGGGGCTAGCTCACGGCATGAGGCTGAGACAAACAAGGGTAGCTAAAGACTTATTTCAGCCTGAAGAACAGAAGTCTGCAAGGAACATGGGCTGTCTTTGAGAATTTGTGATGCTGCCTTGTAGAAAATTGTTGGCAAAATTGAAGACAGATCAAGAAACAAATTTTGGCATATATTGTAATGATAAGAATTGTTCATCAATAGAACAGAACTTTCCTAGAGGTGTTTAAAAAGAGTCAGGTTGACCATCTACCAGGGATGCTGTTGTAATGGATTCCTACCCTTGGTAGAGGGTTGCATTAGATTAGATGGTCTCCAGAATGACTTCTAATGTTCCATACCTTCTATGATTTCTTCTGAAGAATCAGCAAATAACCAGAATCTGATGATAACAGAATAACAGAGAGTTGGAAGGGACTGTGGAAGTCTTCTAGTCCAACTCCTTGTTCAAGCAGGAGATCTGGACAAATGGCTGTGCAATCTCTTATTAAAAATCTCCGTGGGCAGCATGGAAAGTTGTAAGCATTTTCTTCAACTAGGAAAAATGCAAATCTCCGGCATGAAAATTCCTGAACTTCCAATAGAATGCGCAAGAACCAATAGGTGACAATTAGTTAGAAGATGGTTTTAACAGAGAAGAACAGCAAGGGTGCTATAACACTGTGCCTCAGAAGGTTTTGACAGCCTGTTGGAAAACTTTCTTCTTAACATTGTTCAAAGCGGTGTTTGATTGGTCCATTCTACTTGAGTGGGCAACCTTTCTAAAAGTCTGAGGGAAAGATCAGGACACTCACAATTATTTATAGCTGACAGACAATTTGGTAAGAATGCTGAATGTGGGGCATTCCCAGTAAAAGAAAGATTAAGGCAGCCTGGCATTCAGAAACCAAAACTTTATTATAATTAAAAACAAATATTGATTGCCTGTAACTTTGATTCACCCATATCTCTCCTCCAGTCAGACACCTTGAAAATATAGGTAACAGTACAAAGAATAAAAGGAACAGTAGAAATTCATAAAACAGGTCTCTTTGCCAGCCTGCGAAAAATCAAATTAAAAATGAATTCAGATCAGGGAGTCAATACCTCAGGATTAACTGAAGATCACTAAATCCTTCATTATTGATTGAGTGAAATACTGTCTCTTATTATGCTTCACACATGTCTTATTTCTTTTCTTTGTGCAAATCTAAAGGAGAGGTGAAGAAAGGAACATCACACTGAATATCTACTGCTAAATCTACAATATAAACTGTTAAATGAGAGCACTATTTCTTACAACTATAACTTGAACTTGAAGCTGAAAAAAGTCTATATTCGTCATTAGGTAGCACTTTGCAATGCATAAATGAATCTGCCAAGTTCTTGGTTTTATTACAGGACAGATAATTGCAGACAACTATTGCTGTAACATCAGGAAGGTGACAAGGCCAAGGAAATTACTTTGCTTTCCTTCTCTTAAGATTAGAATCCAGGACCGTCCAATAAAACTGACCACTGTGGAATTTGGTTTCCAAAATAACAGAAGGGTCCCCTAACTTCATCAAAGGACCTCTGAATTTACCGTTTCAAACACCTTAATGGCCACCCAGATGAACGGCCATAAAATGGATTGAAAAAATTCTGAGAGGATAGATTATCAAAGGCTATTCCTGTTATCTGTACATTAGTCCTTGACTTATGACTTTAAGCCTGCCCATCATAGTCATAAGTAGTGATGTTTGCAAAATAGATTGGCCACATGACAGCATCCGATTTTACAACCTCTTTTTTTGCAGCGGTTGCTAAGCATTAAACAGCATGGGTGCTGCTTTGCCGAAAGCCAGAAGAACTGGCAAAACCATCAAAGAACATGGTCACATGCCTACAGGACACATTGCAAATGGCTGTTAATGAGGCCTTCTTGCTGAGTGCCCAAAGTTCGGTCATGTGACTGCAGAGGTAGCGGGCTTTTCTGTCAGAACTTCAAATCCGAGTTGTAAATAGCCCCAAAGCAGGTCCATCCTAACTTTGCTAAGTGATTGGTTGTAAGTCGAGGATTCCCTGTACATAATAAAATATTATATATAAACAGTTTAAGAGACAGTGTGACTGTGAGTAACAATTGTTGGGGAACCCATCAGATGGGCATGATTATCAGAGTCTTCTAGCTGGTTTGGTCTAGGGGTAAAGGCATCAGGCTAAAAAAACTGGAGACTCTGAGTTCAAGTCCTGCCTTAGCCATGAAAGCCATGGGTGGCTTTGGGCCAGTCACACTCTCTCTCATCCCAACCCCACCGTCACAGGGCTGCTGTTGTGGGCAAAACAGGAAGCGGAAGTTGTGCTGAATATGTTGGCCTCCTTGGGTTATTTGTAAAAAATAATAAAGACGGGATAGAAATACAAAATCAATATTATAATTTGGGTTACATGAGACCACATAGTACTGTACTATCGCTTAAAACACTGACCAGGCTGAAATGCCAGGCCCAATTAAAGGGATTGACATTACCCTAAAGATCTTTAAAAGGCTTAAAATGAAAATATTGTAAAGAATAGCACATCTAATATTATTTCACCTATATATTAAGGCTACTTTGAAGGCACTATTTGTATCCCGTTCAAGGCTGCTAACAATGTAGTGGTTAGAACAGGACAAGACTTGTTTGATTGCGGGGTGGGCACATATATTTCTCTGCGTGCTTAAATGAAAATAAAATCCAAAAACTCTGGAAGAAAATACTTTCTTAACTTATGAATTTCTACTTTTTTACTTCATTCTTACCTCCACAGAAAAACACTGTTGTGAGAAAAGGCACCGAACAACAGAAGGCTGTAGGCTTCCCTTTCATACATATTAAACTTCAAAATTCTATAGGCCTAGGAAACATGTAGGCTCCTTTGTGTAGAATATTAACTTAAAACAAAGTCTCACATCTCTAGATGTCACCAAAGAACCATTTATTTTCAACCTAGTACCTTTGTCACCTTCTCATCTTTCTCATCTCTCATCTTTCCTACTGCCAGCTCCTACTGGTACATTATGATTTATCAATTGTTGTTGTATCTTATGATTTATAATCTAGGACTATAACTTTGTTGTTTGTGTGTACACTGAGAGCTTATGCACTGGAGACAAATGTGTGTCCAATCACACTTGGCCAATAAATAATTCTGTTCTATTCTATTCTATTCTATTCTATTCAACAAACACAAGGAGTGGGATGAAATAAGGCTGCAAGTTCATTATTTTATCATAAATCTACAGTGAATTAAGCCATTTTAGATGCTTAATATAAACACCCAATGTGTGAAAATAATATAGGGGTTGGAATAGCAGTGCTTTGATATTCTCTGAACTAGGAGTGTCCAATCTTGGTGACTTTAAGACTTCTGTACTTCAACTCCCAGAATCCCCCAGCCAGCATGTATGAATTTCTTTAGGCAAAAGTGTTTCTTTCTTTGTTTCAAGATACCACAGTGAATATTACTAAGTCCTGAGACCTTTGGATTCAACCACTTTGACAATTTCAAGTTTGTTTGTGGATAGATGGAGTCCATTTGCTGTGGTGGTTAAGGCATAGCCTGGAAACTGGGAGATCGTGATTTCTAGTACATCTTAGGCACAATGCCAACTGAGTGACCTTGGGCTGTACTTTCAGCTTTAGAAAGAGACAATGGTAAATCACTTTCAAAAAATCTTGCCAAAAAACCCAGAGTGGATGGTCCAGCAAGGCATCAGGAGTCAAAAATGACTTGAATGCATGCGCACGCGCACGCACACACACACACACACACACAACTGGTAGTGGTTTCCAATCGTTTTTGGGATAGAGTGAGATTTTGCTTGTGAGACAATATCATAGGCAGATTATGTTTAAGGCTAGCAGTTTGCTTCACAGCAGGCTAGTTCTCTATTATTTTAATTAAAAGAATCTAAAGAGATTTAAAAAAATAGATAGGCCATGGAACTCGGTAGGCATCAAGAAATGTGTTGACAGACAGATTACCACCTTGGTGCTCCACAGGGGAACCAGGTTGTACAGTAAATAAATACACCTTTTTAAAGAAGCTTCAGTTGGCAAGCAATACACGGTATTTGGTTCAGATGACAATCAAATTTTGTGCAGAGAATAGAAAGCATCACCCAAAAGGTTTTGCTTTTGTAGACAATTCTGAATATTGAAAAAAATATCATTTCTCAGTCAGCCAGAAAATTAAGACTGAAATAGCTGATTTAGACAACAAAAAGAAGTTAAAATAATGGATAGGGGAAGTACAATGGAATACATTCCTACAGATTTGTGCATACCTATATGGGATAGGATGGTGGGGAAGAGAAATTCAAAATCATTGAAGAAATAATTAATTGTATTGTATCTCATGTAATCTATTGCGTCATTTTGCAATTCATTTTTAACATATTAAAAGGTAGAAAATAGTGCCCCTAACTAGACCTTTTTTAACATGCTAGGAGCTAGAAGCTAATCTCTAAATCTTCAGCTAGAAACTGTTTTTGCTACCGCTATAACCTAGAACAAGAGTTACAATAAGACATCTAATTAAATCTTAACCAGTCCTGTATTTAATTAATTTCATGGTAATACTGAAGCATATGGATGATTTTCATTATTATCTCCTTGTATTTCTCTTTGTACTACCATTGCAATTTAGCAAGGATATAAAGTTTGCATTAACATTGAAATAATTACCTTTACTTACTTTATTACATCACATGCTTTTTTCCATAATAGAACTGAAGGGCATCCTTAACCAAATTGTCTCTCACCTCATCATACATTGATCTGCTCAGTTTTTGCTTTGTGACCTCATCCGTCCAATACAGTAGTTCTCAACTTATGACCATAATGGAGCCTGCCCATTACAGTCATAAGTTGTGAGGGTCATAAAGCAGATCACCAATCGACTGACCTAATTTTACAGCCTTAATTTGTGTTGGTTGTTAAATCACCATGAACATTAAGCTAACCAATGATTCATTACGGGAAATTTTTGCTGAAAACAGCAAGTAAATGCACATTTTGGGCAAAAATGTTGTAAATTGTGGCCAAGTGATCCTGGAAGATTGCAATGACCATAGTAAATGCGAGCTGAGTGCCAAGTACCAGAAATGCTACCACATGACCTGGTTTATAAGTACTTTTTAGGGGATTCATTGTAACTTTGAACAGTTGCTAAGTAACTGATTATAAGTTGAGGACTACCTGTACAACTTAAGGCATCACAAGCATTAGAGCCTGCATTTTACAAAAGCACAACTGTTTAGAACATAGAACACAGAATAATACGAGTTGGAGGGGATCTTGGAGGCCTTCTAGTCCAACACTCTGCTCAAGCAGGAGACCATATACAATTTCAGACAAATGGTTGTCCAGTCTCTTTTTAAAAGTCTCCAGTAATGGAGCACCCACAACTTCTGAAGGTAAGGATCACCTGAGTGTGCAAATGGGTGTGGAGTCTTCTTGGAACCGCTGAAAGGACTGTGTTGCAGACTGGAGATAGATGATATTGTATTCCTCCCCCTCAGTTGAGAGAGGGCTGTTCAATTTTGACATAGATGGCCTCTTTGACCCCTCTTTCAAACCAGCAGTCCTCTCTGTCCAGACTGTGACACACCCATTTGCACCACTCAGGTGACTCTGATGTCACAGATAAACCTCCAGATGGCCTCAATGTCTCTCTAAAAGAATGCAAATGACCAGCTGTCTGCAAGGAATATAAATCCTTCCATTTCCCACCATCCCGTCAGAGATGAAGAAGCTTGTTGAATGAGAAGCGAAATGTCTTCAAAGAAAAACCAGAAAATCCAGTTGCCTCTGGAAAAAGCATCTTCGGGATATTTTAGATGTGGTCTTATTAAGGCTTTGTAAAGCGGTACTAGAACTAGATCTTGATTCTATCCCTCTACTAAGGTAGCTAATTATGTTTTATTATTTATATTATTTATATTTATAAAATGAAGCTAATTTATGTTTTATTATTTAAAGCATAGGTTCTTGTTGCTTTTTAATGAGCTGTCCAAACAATCACAGCAAATAGTAAGAGTACCTAGAGTTATAAACTGCTTCACAGTGCTTTATAGCCCTCTCTAAGTGGTTTATAGAGTCAGTCTATTGCCCCAACAATCTGGGTCCTCATTTTGCCCCCCTCGGAAGGATGGAAGGTTGAGTCAACCTTGAGCTGGTGAGAATCGAACTGCTGACAGTCGACAGTCAGCAGAATTAGCCTGAATACTGCATTCTAACCACTGCGCCACCACGGTTCTTACAGAGAACACATTCATAGATAACTTCTGACAATTATTTATTGGGACTGAAGCATGTTTCCAACCTACAAATCATATTTCTTTACTGGCCTCAAGTGGCAAACATGGGGACACAATATATAGCTAGTTAAATGCAGAGCAGAAAGTTAGTCCTGTCCTACAAGGTATATTATTTCTTACAGATCTCTTTTGAAAGTACTGTATTGTCTAAAGCTTGGCCTCTAAATTTTATTGAAAAACCACTTGTCCAGGCAGAGTGAGCTCAATGGACAGCTGTAAATATTGCCCTCTTGCCAAGCACTCCAGTGAAATAAAAGAGCCATTCACTCATAAATGAAATTTGAGTCCTGAAATTTCATTCTACACGCAGTCCTAGCTGAAGCCACCTCTTCAGTCAACAAACCTCCTTGCCCCCTCCCTGCTCCTACACACACTTCCAACTTGGAAAATAAAAGAAAGGAAAAATAAATTACCAGGTGGAGGCAATAAAAAAAAAGGCTTATGATTTTCCACTTCCTATTCTTTTTTGACCTTTGAATGGATGTGGTTCTAGCTGAACTTCCTTCAGTGAGCTGTGTAGTGGTTTGGCATTTTTCAATTTGCGGAAGTAATGAAGGAACACAACAAGGACTAATGCACCGTGGCTCCCTCCTTTTCTCTTCTGTGTTTTGCTTCCTTTTCAAGTTGGAATATTTGCTGTGCATTTTTAAAAGAACATGATACAGACTGGTCTATATATGCTAGCATTGCTGCTGATTTCTCTCTTGGGGAAAACAACCATTATTTCTTCTACAACCCCAAATGAAAGTTATAAAAGGGGAAGAGGTTAGCCTGGGGTTTGAAATATAAAAGGAGAGGAAAGCATGGACATTAGAGAAAATATGCGCTGCAAATCCATTGCAGAGTTCCAATGAGATCAGAAAGTCAATATAAATAAATACAAAGGACTGAGTGGGTGGAATTACACAGAAGTCCTGATAACACATCAACAGTTGAACATAAATCCTATTAACACATATGCCTAAAATCCACAGAAAAGATTTCTAAAGTTGTTCTAAGACCAGTGCACAGAGAGCAGAGAAGGCAATGGCTCTCAATAGCTGTTCAAAATGGAAGTGTAATTGCATTCAGCGAACATTTCCATGCAATTAGCAGTTTATCTTGTAATATCCCAAACCAGCTACCCTGATATTAAATTACATGGGCCTAACACATTAAAAATACATTTCCAGTAAGAGTGCACTAATGATAGAGATACTCCAGACTCCTCATCTTTGGAGGTCTGTGTAAATTGGTATTCTCATGGCAGTTGTCAAAATCTGCTTTTAACACTTGCTCACACACATGCACACTCCCTACCAAAAGAGCAAATAAGATTTTTTTTAGTCTCAGGTGATCAGGGCTTTGAACAGAACATTAAATAATATTTTGAACAGAACATTAGATTATATATATATATATGTGTGTGTGTGTGTGTGTGTGTGTGTGTGTGTGTGTGTGTATGTATGTATGTATGTATGTATATAGGCAAAATACTTTGAATGGAGATTTAGATGGACAATAATTGGGCACACTGCGGAGTAACTAATATTAGTAATAATTTAAAAAACAAACCTACTGAATCATGAAACAAAGGCTAATTAAGCACAAGGTAGGCACAATTCAGTCACTCATAGTGTAAACATGCCCTTACACTGAGTAACGATACATAATCATGCTATGGTCCATGGAAATATGCTAAGAGAGAAAGCACAAAAATCTAGTTGGACCTTACACATAACACTTTGGGGTGCCCCAAACTAGATTTCATCCCATGTTCCAAGCTTTGTGATGTATGGTGCCAGGAGTTCCTAGTGAAGTTAAACATAGAGACAACAGAATAAAAACATTATCTGTTAGTCACTTTCCCTACTAGCTGGTTTCCAGGATTTTGCTTGCTTTATAATTCTGGTTGTAGCTATTCTACTTCTATCCTATTTGTTGAGCACAGTGTGTTATTTGATAATAAGAGAAAGTTTTTTGCTTAACCCATCAGAGCATCTCATGGCCAACTTGCCACAACCAACTCACCATGGGCAACTTACCATGGGCAACTTCCCATGGCCAACTTCCCATGGCCAACTTCCCATGGCCAATTCACAATGGCCAACTTCCCATGGCCAACTCAACATCACCAACTCAACATCGCCAACTCATCATGGCCAACTCAACATGGCCAACTTGCCACGGCCAACTTCCCATGGGACGACTTTCTGCCAAGTTACACTAATATCACAGAAATGGAGGAATAAAATCATTAAGGAAAGAATGCAAAAGGAGAGATGAAATGTGAATGATAGTCAATCAATCAATCAGAATAGAGCTGGAAGGGATCTTAGAGGTCATCTACTTTTTAAAGTAACCCTGCTTCCATTTTAATCCATTGGGTCTCTCCACCTCCCACCAACTCCACTGAAGGAGCCCCACTGAGATTTGCTCATTTCCCTATCTGGATTAGCTAGTAAGTTGTAACAATCAGGTGGGTTGGGGGGGATGTTGAAGATTTTTAAAGCTGGAGATCAGAATGTTTTCCCTCCCCTTCCCCAAAGGATATCTGCTCCCCATTCCCAGCCTAAACCTTCCCAGAAGAAAAGACAAGAGGCTGGCTTGGCTTCTTCAGCTGACATCTTGGCGGCTTCCTGGAGGAACGTTCTACTTGTGGGCTGCAAAACTCTTTATTTGCAAGGGCCTTTCTTTGGCTGGGTTCCCAGGGCGAGATGCTCTGAGAGTGGTAATCAACCTTGTCGGTGCCAAAGAGAAGGAGTGGGATACTTTTAAAAAATCAGTGTTCTCTTTTATGGATGTCATCTCTCTTGAGTTCTGCCAAAAGAAGGATGACAGATTTAAATTATACTGCTATAGGGAAGAGCAGCAAGGCCAGTTCATTGCCATTTAAGAAAGGTATGTTAAGAAGAAACCAAATAAAGGGAAAGGAAATGAAAATGAAATTGCATATGTGCTACACGATAGGAATCCACAGAACATCCAAGGAGCACGCAAAACAAACTTTTAAAGGATAGTATGTCAATAGTTTAGATTCAAACCATTAGCAAAAGAAGTCCTACGGGATCTGACCAAGGTCCGACTGATGAGAAACATGGTTCCCATTGTGGCAATATAATCAGAGAATAATAGCATTGCATTGTTCTGATTAGCTGTCACATAGACTCCCTGAAGGGAACTCGGCTACCCTCTTTACTTCTTCAATGTTCATTTCTTTTTTTGTTTTTATTTTTTTTATTTGTGTGTGCGTGTGCGTGCGTGCGTGCCTTCAAATCACTCTTGATTCCTGATGACTGCCTGCCTGAACAAGTCCCTGCAGATTTCTCTGGCAAGATTTTAGACGTGGTTTGACATTGCCTCCTTCCTAGGGCTGAAAGAGAATGACTAGCCCAACATCACCCAGCTGGATTTGTACCATTTGATACAAATGTACCATTTGGAGCCAATCAAGTGGCTTGTTTATTACTACCATGGGGTGGAGAGTGGTAATGGGTCTAAGTTGTTAATTTTGAACTATGGTCACTATATATGAGTTGGACGGCTGTATAAATTTGTTTAATGAAAAAATAAAAGTTTTATCATTGCTATTCCAGACCAGCTAAAGCTTCCAAGCGATTTTCATGAGCAACCTGATGATGACCGCTTTACATTGATCCACTAGGTGGCGCAGTGGTTAGAGTGTTGAACTGCAGGCCACTTCTGCTGATTCAATCTAGCGGTTCAAATCCCACTA
>JANHFL010007244.1:322981-335190 GCA_032468155.1 Oxyrhabdium leporinum | reverse complement strand
AGCGGCAGCTGGAGGCTTCTCGCGCTGGCAAAAAGCTGTTGCCCTTCCCTTTTTTTCCAACTAACCTTTTGCCTGCATTCGGCAGGCATTCAGTATCGCCGTCTCTACAGCATCAGTTATATGACTGGGTGGGCGTGGCCAACTCGACGTCACCCACAGCAAGGTGCCACCGCCCCACCTTGCCGTGAGTGACATTGAGTTGGCCATGTCCACTCAGTCACATGACCCCACCAAGCCACGCCCATAGAACCGGTGGTGAAAAAAATTACATTTCACCACTTATCACCATAAAGTAATCTGTAATATGGGCCCTTACACATATTTAGTTGGATTCGCTCTTCACTGTCCTCTGTAGACCGAGATACCTGTCATTCCCCAAGTGCCTAGAAAATCAAGGACTCCTCTTGGATTAATAGAAGGATGATGCTGCAAAGGAGAAATTTGATCCAAAAGCCAAAACACCGCTTCATTGCAGGTACCAATGGCTCAATTTAATTGCCTATTAGATCCCCAGGAACAACCCCAAAGATCTCTGGAACCCATTAGGTCCATTAATTGCTTGGGGTAGGCCAATCTAATGACCCAGGATCCCCACTGGGAGGGCCAGTGCCATTCAATCAAAAGCAATCAGAAAGTGATCAGACTATGTTAAAGGACTGGTGATAGCCTCTCCCAGCTTCAGATTGCTTCTCAATTGCTACAATCCCCCCCCCACAGGTCTAATGGGTAAACCCAGCCCCAGTGTAAGTTGGGTCCTTAATTACCTGGGATATGTCCATGTTGCCATGATGGCCATGAACCCTTAAAACCCTCCAGACTAAAACCCACATGAGGCCATTTTAAAATTTCCAAGAACTAGCAACCTCAAAAAGTCCATCTACTGAGGTAGGATACCAGTACAATAGCAACCAGCCCAACTAATCTCCAACGCCCAACTTCAGTCACAAGATCTCACATCTAGTTATCTATACTCCTTTCCTCCAAGGCTTTCTGAATGCTACTAACCTGAAACCCAGATAGGCACATTTCCGGGGTCACCCAAGTCTCAATAAAACATGCCTGGTTACTCAACTCATCTAGAGTAAGATCACGGATAAGCTTTATTACAAATTGACCAGGCATCTATTAGCAGCAGACAGAGATCAGTCCAACAAAAATCTGCAGGCTTGACATTGGGGTGAATGCTCGGGGCTGGAAGATGGAACTGATTTCAACCTAGATTCTGCCTTACCCATGAGCAGCCTGGTTTCAAATACTTACTACTCCCCCTCTCTATCAATAGTCTCTTTGTTGCCCCAGCAACCTCCCTCCACAGACACAGGAACCATCTATCACCTCAGCAGTAATTATAGATCACAGTTCAATTATAGGCAGCAATGCTTCCAATCTGTTCCTGCTAACAGTGGTCAGCAACTACAAGGCACTGTCATAGGAGGAAGGCTATCTGAATTTTAAAACAAAAAATACAAAAACACCCTTCCCCTAACGTATATCCAACAATCTTTATGCAAACCTGCCCACCTAGTTTCTAGTCTTATATCTTAACCAAGGCACAAAAAACTGACTCTACTATACATTGACTGTATTATATTAAGTATAAATTATTAGAGCATCAGGTTAGAAACTGGGAAATTATGACCCGTTTTAAGTACAAAGACAGCGGGGTCTCCTCGGACCAGTCACTTTCTCTCAGTTCTACAAAGAAGCCAATGGCAAACGACTCTGGGAAGGAGAGGGGGAAATTGCCAAGAAAACTGTAGAAACATGTCCAGGCGGTCTCTGAGAATCAGACACAACTGAACGGAAGAAAAAAAATTGCATAAAATATCGTAACCCCGATGCCTGTTCCTGTCCTTCAGGTCACACTTTAGATACAGCATGCCTGCCCCCCCATACACACACGCCCCAAACTGTGCTGTATGTTGTGCTATAATTACAACATCTTAGTTGTAAAAATCTAGGGATGTAGTAATAGTGATGCAAGGCAGCATTCCTTTTACGGGCGGGCAAGTGGTATCTCTGGAACAGGGGTCAAGTTTGATGAATTCAGTGGGGAGTATGGAGTTGATATCTTAAGAGGACAAATGTTGATATAACTATAGATAATGTAGCCCTTTGTCTTTCTTGCAGTTTGCATGTGTTCTTTTCTAAGCAGGAATCCAGTTGTAGTATGAAACTATTGATTTCAAACAATCACCTTGGTATAGACACAACATTAGGAACTAAAGATTATTTGGTATTTGCTACAGCCCTTTATTGGCTGATATAAAAAGCAGATGGCTTACAAATTGCTTCAGATGTTTACTCTTCCATTTTTCTAAATTGCATATATTTCACTGTTCCTTGCTGAAAACGTATTCCTGCTTTTTTCATTCATAAATATATGTATACAGGCAGTCCTCAACTTACAGTCATAATTGAGCCTGGAATTACAGTCATAAGTCATGGCAGTTGTTAAGTCACCATGTAACCGTGCCTGATTTTGCAACCTTTTTTTGTGGCAGTTTAGAAGCGAGCATGCGACTATTAAGCATATCTGTTTTCCCCAAGGGGTGCTTTTCGCCAGAAGCCAGAAAAAAAGGAAAAAAAATTGTGGTCATGAGACCATAGGACACAGCAAAAAGCCGTAAATGCGAGCCAGTTGCCAAGTGCCCCAAATGTTAAATGTGCTGCATTTAAGCGAGCAGCAGGCAGGCGTGCATGTTGCTCGCACTAATGGAGCTGCGTGTAAGCGTTTGCCAGCCACTCACGGGGAACTATCCTCTCACCTGCCCTCGCCAGTCCACAAAGCTGGAAACGCTGGAAAACTCTGCCCTGGATCAGTGATGGCGAACCTATCAGGACATGCATGACATTTTGAGTGACACACTAGCATTCACAAACACTCAACAACTATTTTTAAAAGCCTGAGCAATTTTGGGAGGCTGTGGAGGCCTCGTTAGAATGGGATGTACTCTCATGCAGGCTCCAGACCTTCCAGAGGTCAGGTGAGTGGGCTATGCTCTCACCCGGCCTCTGCACCTTCCAAACATGACCTTTGTTTGCATTTGTATTTCTTTTTTGTAGTTATTTGATGTTTCTTTATCAATATACCATATGATTGTACTGTATTATTTTAAAATGTAAACATGAATATGTAAATAATTCTGTTTGTTTGGTGTGTGTATGTTTGTGTGTGTGTGAGAGAGACATGCCAGCAGAGTCAAGTTAGGCATTTTTTTGAATTTTTTGACACACAGGGCACAAAAGTTTTGCGACCGCTGCTGCCCTAGGTTCTGTGACAGGGAATCTTTTATTTAATTCTGAATTCTGTCAACACCACAAATACATTTTTAATCTGGGTAATTGTTAAACTAAATGATTATCTAGTTTTGCTCTTCCGTTTTCAGCCACATGTTATGATTTATATAGTTTATTTTTCTTTCCTTATATCCTGCTGCAAGGATATTTCATGCCTTCTACTGGAAAAGTCATTTAATTCTCTTAATGAAAGAATGACTAACAAAATTGGAGTGGGCTTTGACATCTAGAATAACTTCATATATTAAAAGTAAACCGTACACATAATTTAACTCAAATTAGAAACTATTCCTACATCACAATTTAATACATGGATCTGATCACATCCTAAATTTGGTTTTTCTTCATTTAGAGACCATATTTCAGTTTTAAAAGATTTTCAAATAAAAATTTAGCAATATTGGTAGAATGTATTATAATTTATAACCTTGATATTTTATATTGCTTTTGTTTTTTAAAAGCTTAATAGTGTTCGTTAGTTTTTAAAAACAAAATAATATATTCATTTACTCAAATAATTATATTCTGGGAAACTTTAACTTCCATAACATTTATAAATATATTGTTTATTCATTTGTACTTTATTCTTTTATCTCTTTTACTGAGTAATTTTTGTCCATGTATACATGTATTTTTTAAAATGTTTGATACAATAAAAATCAACTTTGAAACTTAAAAAAATCAACTTTTAAAAAACCATTCTAATAGGGAAGGATGTTCTTTTTACTTTTAACCAATAATTAGTTTTCTTAGCAATATTCACAAAATGAAAAAGTATTCGAATAAGGAGATATGTTCTAATTTCTGGAGATTTTAATCAGTAGAAAGCTAGGGATGGCTCTGTCACTAGCAATATTAACATCAATCAAATGAAACTTGTATCTTGGTAGACAGCGAGACTTCAAGTGAATAGTATCCATAGCATAATTTCTGTGCCTTATTTACATGGAGTCATTCCGTATTTACATTCCTGTGCACTAAAGTCAAAATTGCACTGAAGACCAACTTGTATATCCAGATGTATATTTGCAAAACTGAACGTGCACATTTGCTTTTCACATGGCTAGAAGCAATCACCACCCTCAGCAAGGAGAACAGTATAAATTAATTTTGGTATTGCTATAATGAAGTCAAGCTGCAGCGAATGGCCTTTTGAATATTCCGTGGCTCCTGCACAGGGGGCAGGTGAAAGCTGACTTGAAATTGGCTTGCCGATATATGTTTCATTATTAGCAAAGGCGAAGCCTATTTTCCTTTGTGTCGATCTCCAGCAGCAGGATGAGGTATCTAATCTTTACATGTGATCCACACGGCCGTCAAAGAGCTCAGGTGCCAAGTTGTAAAAAAATTCTCTTCCAGCAGTAGCATCTGGCTTTTCCATGCGCTCTGCAAGCAATGAAGCCGACATCTCTGAAGTTGCCTGTGGGTCTGTCATGTAGTTAGGCTGCTAACTGAGCTGACTTTACCCTCCTCGGTGCCATTTTTCTTTGGTTTCCTTTTGATTTTGAATTATTTGCATATCGTTAAGCAATGGAGAAAGCTCCTTTGCAAAGCTAGTCCTGTATGTGAATGTGAAACTTGCATGTGAATGTAGTTCTATACATATACTTTGTGCACAGGTGCGGTATGTTTTTTATGAATGTGTTTGTATGAAATAACTAGGTCACACATTCTGTATTGATTTCTATAGTATAAACCATTACTGAGGACTACTCAAGGCAAGCAATTAAAAACTCTTGATAAATCATATCAGGCCTACCAATATGAAAAACGAATATTCTTCATAACCTTTAAAAGTTGCAATTTCACAAGGCTGTTGCTAATAAATGTCAGACATAGTATCTTCTGTTTATTAATTGTTTTTACATATTCAGTCTTATAGTTGGACTACCAGCATAATCTGAACATCAGAAATAGAAATAACTGAGGGGGGAGAAAATGGAAGAACATTAAATGGAAAAGAGACAGCATTACAAAATCAAACATACACTGCAAGAATATACAAGAATCTAGCTGGCTAGCATTTTCAAAAATTATCAAAGACTCACCCTCACACACTTTCAAAATTAAATGTATATTTCTTTTAATTGATATATTTCTTATTAAATATTTAAGTATATTTTAGCATTTATTTCAGTGAGATAGTTAAGCATAAAGTTAAATATGACTTAAAACTGTTTTACATCTCAATAAGATTATAGTTTCAACCTTAGGTATCTTTGTAGCATAGCTTTCTTCAGATATCCCTAACTGTTATTTAAAAAAATACTGTGACTTCCAATTTAGTTAGCATTTACCTCCTTCCCAGGCAATCCCTACTTTTGATTAGAACAGCACACACATCATACATACATATTATTTGCTTCCCTTTGCTTCCTAGATAATAAATTCAGTGCTACAGGTGAAACTGCTTTGTCCAAGTATCGAAATAATGCAGCTTGTTTTGAGTTATTCTTTCCTCTTCATTAAAATAAATGCATGTGTTTACTTCTCTAGTTTTTAAGTCCTTTACCTCTTGTACTAATTTTATATCCCAGTATTATTTCTAATTGCACTCAGCAATTTAATATATTCTTTTTTTAAGGGCATATGCATAAGCTCTGCATATCTTTCGGCATAATGGATGGGGCTGGCTCCCATAACTCATATGGGGTTTGACTGCACATTTTGTTGGCCAATATTTCTGCAAGTTAAGTAGATGCGTTAAGTAGTTCTACCCCCAAATTATCTGGTAACATTCCATCAACCATTAGACAATCTTATCACTTGTAGAAGGTCTTGATGTTTTCTTTCAGCAAACCCATTTTGTTCAGGACTATGTGTTTTTTTAATGCTGCTGGGAGATTGTTTTTCTCCATACCCTCACCAACACTGGCAGGGCAAACTACTAGATAAGGAAGGGAACAAACTCCTTAGTCACTAGAACTGATGATGTTACCTAGTCAGATAATAAAACTTCTGCAAGCAAAAACCAAACTCAGAGAGAACCAATGGCTTTCTGGAAGGCTCTGGCAGCGAAACAGAGGCCAGGGGTGCCGTGTGCTTCCATCCGGAGCCCATTTCACGACTGCAGACGGCTTTCCGGAAGACTCTAACGGCGAAACAGAGGCCGGAGGTGACACATGCAAGCTGAGGTTTTGGGATGGAGGCTTTTTGACAAGCTCAGTATAGAAACAGGTAAAGAGCTTGATGGAATTTTTGCTACCTTACTTAGAGCTCTAGGAGATGTATTAAAAAAAGAGATTACTGGAACAATGATGGTAGAAAGAACAAACATGGATGCAAACTCAGGTAGGAGCCTATCCCGTCATCATCCACATTGCAGCAAATTGTGACCAAGTAGTGGTAGACTGAGAAACCAAATCTGGTTTGCAATTTAGAGGTCCTCTTGGACTAAGAATTTCTGCAAAAACAAGAGGTGGTGGCCATGACCACCAGAGTCGTGGCACAATTGAATCACTTACACCCAATCCTGGAATGGAAGACTTTACTGAAAGTCCCTTATACATTTATCAGTTCCTATCTACACAAGGCAAGTACTTAAAATGGAACAGGACTGGTACTCATGCATGAACTTATATTAGGCCATGTGGCGCCTCTGCTATGAGAACTGTATTGGTTGCTAGTTCCTTTTAGTGCAGTTTAAATTGCTGAGTCCTTTATGCTTCAGGGCCTGAGTATCTCTTGAGATGGTCTGCTTTGATAGAATATGCCCATTCAGGAAAAAGATATAGATTAAGGGTCCTTCATCCAAAGCAAAGTAGCCATTTGGCACTCCATGCTTGAATCTTCTTGGTGATGGCCTCTTTCCTCTGGAAAACCCTCCCCCTGGACAGAACATTTATTCTGTCCTTCCCAAGTTTCCGTAGAATAGTTAAATTTTGACTTTGGGGGAAGGTTTTGAGGATGGAACAAAAGAATAATCTTGCCTCCAAGAGTGTGGGTATATTAACAGATGGGGTGGGATTGTGAGAGTTTCTTATTGTTTTGGGGTTTTCTGCATTGCTTTTAATCATACTTATTGTATGCTCAGAGTAATTCTAAATAAATAAATAACAAGATAAATAAAATTATAGATCAAATTATATTGCTGGAAATTTTGTATCACTTTATATCTCTCTAATAGTTAACTGGGAATGCTGTTCACTGTAATTCATTAAATATTAAAAATGACATACAGTATACAGTGGTATACATGCATATGTGAATTACCAGCTCATTCTTTAAATATAGTGGGGGCTATTTTACTATGGATACAAGACACTAATTAATACTAAAATTTAATCTGCTATGTTGTTGACTAGCAGCTGATGTGCAAGTAACCATCTATTTAAATGTGACTTGACCATTACAGATGCAGTTAAACACTTTAAACATTTGGTCACCTTGTCTAAAGATCATAGATTACAATTCCTTGCTGATTAAGAAGGATCTTGATTTCACAGTTATTAAAGGACAATCCAGAAAAACTTTTATATAAAATTGACCAATTTTTTTCTTAATTCATAATATTCAGATATACGCACATACAATATACATACATACATACATAGATGTATGTATAGAGAGAGAGAGAGAGAGAGCAAGACAGACAGATACAGAAAGACAGAGAGACAGAGAGAGACAGACAGACACAGAGACATATAGCATAAAGAGACAGAGCCCTTGATAATCTACCAGTCTATTCATTTAAAGGAAATCAGTTGCAAAGGCATCCAGAGGCAAATTTATCATTTGCTGCAAAGAAAATAATCTAGAATTTCCAGCAAATTGCTTTATTCCTATCATTGACAGTTATCTTCCACAATCAGTACTAATTTGGTTTTATTACTTAGGATGAACAGGATAATCAGCAACAATATGCCCCTATTTTGAAGTCATATGCTAATATGCTGACAGACATGTTGCACAAATCAAAACACATTCTTTTATAGCAGATAGATTCACGATTCTTGCTGACTTCAGCAAGAATTCAATGGACACTGTACTGTGCCCATTATATCAGGATTAGACCACATTCTAGAATAGATTCAGAAATACAAATTATAGATGTATCCAGAGACAGGTCACCAATTTTCAACTTTTAGGACTGTCTGATATTTTGAATATGTCATCATAATAAACATATTAAACCCATTAAGGCTAAGAATGCATTATGTTATTCAGTACCCCTATGCAGTGGTGGGATTCAAATAATTTAACAACCGGTTCTGGGTAGCCATGGCTGGGTGGTCATGTGACTGGGTGGGTGTGGCCAACTTGATGTCACTCTCCACGCCCAGCCCCGCCTGCTGGCCACTTACCTTAAAGGCCTTAACAAAATATAATCTCTATTTATTTACTACTACTGAACATCACTTTAATGGTGGCAAGGAAAATCACAAAATGGAGCAAAACTCCCTTAAATCTTGCTTAGCAATGGAAATTTTGACTCAGTTGTGGCCATAAGTCGAGGACTAACCTTAATGAGAATGTAGGATAAGGAGCCTACTTTGCTCACACCTTTGGGGTGACTTTCAAGAAATATTTCAAGATGAAAGATTTTGGGCGCAGCAACTCTGATAGAATTAGTGGGTCACCCTTTCCTTATATTACAATTTGAAGTCATTTATTATAATAGAAAAATCTAAGTAAATTTAAGTTTAAGATATTAAACTGTGACGTTTATTGCTACAAACTATTATGTCTATTATTTGAATTATTTATACTTGCACTTAATGATTTTAATTGGAGATAATATCTATTAATTATGTTGTATATAGTACTCCACTAGTGTATAAAATAGTTAAATCTCCTAATTCCACCTATTTCAAAATACAATTGGCGCGTTCTCTAGTTTTGTAAGTTGCTATAGTAGGCTATTGTGAGAACATTTGAATTTTCTACTAATCTTACAGTCTGAGGATGGATAAAGTATTAATAAAACATGTAAATATTTTTATATACTTTAAGGCAAAGAATTACATTTATTTAGCATATACAGTTCAAATTTTTAGAAGTCTCAGCTATGCCTTGACTTCAACTCAAGGACTTCAAAAATACTTGAGCTTCCCTGCCTTCTTTGATTCCACTATCTCTTTAGCTCCTATAGAATGCCAGATGCCAGCAAGCTGGTCTATAACAGGATCCACATTGTCAACTACAAGGTGTCTTCAACTTACAGCCATAATTGGAATAGAAGTTTCCATTGCAAATTGTTGTGGTTGTAAGTCGGATCCAATTTTACAATTTTACAGCGGTCCTTGAGTGAATCACATAATCTTTAAGCAAATAGATCTTCCCCAAAAGGGTTTTTTAAGCTGGACAGCGGCAAATTGTGATCATGTGACTGCAGAACATTGCGACTGTTTTTTGAAATACAAGCTAGTTGCCAAGCACTTAAATTGAAATTACGCAACCATGGGGATGGTGTGACAGCCATAGTGCAAGTAAAGGTTACTTTTTTCAAGGCCATTTTAACTTCGAACCATTGTTAAATTAATCGGTGTACATTGAGGGCTATCTGTATGCTCTGTTCAGCCTGCTGTGCATTCTGACTGTCTTCATCTTGGTGTACATAAAATTTTCCTTAGCTAACCATCATGGGATGCCTTTGCCGAGAACATGAAGAACATTAATTTGCAAAATAAATAATTAAAATAAACTCCTAATAACTTTGTCGACACATCTGTTTATTTCAAAATATACTTTTCCTTTGACCAATCTGGAGTGGCTCTTTTTTGTAAGCAAACAATTAGTTTAGTTATATTTTATTTTATTATTTTAGATTTCTATTTGCAACATAATCACGGGCTGTTCGCAAACAACGGTAAAACAATGAAAACGTGTGGGTTTTTTTTTTAATTAAAAAGCCACCAAGAACCTCTTGTTATTCCTAACAACAAGATATCCCTACACATTCAGAAGAAGAAGAAAAAACTTCACAGTTTTACCGGGCTCAGTCTCACACCATCCCAAGGTTTGTGGGGAAAAGCCAGGTTTTCAAGGATTTTCAGAGTGCTAGGAGCCTGCTATATCTGAGCGAGAGGGTTTTCTAAAGGGTGGGAGTTTCTACTGAGAAAATGTTCTGCCTTGATCCTTTTAGAGGGCAACATTTAAGCAAAGGGATCTGAAGTGGGCCTACTCTATCACATATGGTATCTGATATCAGAATCTTTAGGGAAAGGTAAAAGCCAGAGCAACTCATGGAGCATGACTCAACTGTGGAATGCCCAGTCTGAATCAGTTGTAATTTCTGCATGGTCTTCAAGGACAACTGGGAAGTGATATGTGCAAAACGTGTTATCAGTTATTGCAAACCTTCATTCAATTTAATAAAATGTCACACCAATTGTTGGTGTAAAAAAAAAAAGCGCAAAAAAAATTCTTTGTCGTCCCCCATGCCATAACTGAATTCATCACTTGAAACCATTCCTCATTCATCTTTTTGAGGATCAATCCCCTTCAAAGTAATGTTTAAGATGAGCTAGAATTGTCTGACCTAATAATACCTATTCTGTATCTCATTTCATTCTAGGCTAATTCATAATAAAGAATTGAAAGCTAGATATTATGAAAGCATGTTGTAAATGTTTATCGCAGTGTCAAGATGGAAGAAAAGTTGCTTAGAATACTACAGACGTTTATACAAAGAAGAACATTAAATAATGTTCGCTAATATGTATACCTTGCATAATACGTTGTTCTATTATAGTTTTTTTTGGAAGTTTTTGGCTTTTCAAAAGCTTAACAGTATTCTAAACACATCCAGTCTGTAAATTCTGCAACCATCCAATTATACTGCTGGAATGCATTAGCGTCAATTACACATTTCCATTTCTCTCCACAATTCTGTCTGTAGGGTATACAAGCAGTCAGATTATTTTTATTTTGAGCCTTAGAATCACAATCAAAGATTTCAGATTGCATCGACAGGGCAATGGTCATGTAAATCGCGATGCAGATAAACAGGTTGCCACTGTTTCCATTGGCCCGTTTCTGATAATGTCTTACCATAACTTACCATAATTTAACTATTTAACATTAATTTTTGGTGGAGTATTAATGTATTAGTATAAACCTACAGTACAGTTGTGTTCCTTGTAGCTCATATTATTCTTTTAACAAATCTAATTAAAAATACATATTGTCAAGAGCCCAAACTGGATGTATCAAATATACAAATAGTCTCTTCTCTTCTAGAAACCGAGGTTGCAAGAAGGTAAATACAACTTTGCAAAAGGCGTTTAAATTTCTTTTCAGTAAAACGTGATAGACATTTGACAGATTTATCATTAATAATACTTTCTATCGCTTTATCCAGAAATAGTTGTTATGCCTATTTCTTCAGAAGTAAATTCTAGCACAACCTATGCATGTAACAATACTTTCTTCTTAACAATTCTTTCTATACAGTATTTCAGGTTAAACAATAGATAAAATATCCCTCTATAATTACTTTTTATTCATCATCTTCCTACCTAGTTAATATGTATGCTAATATCAATTCTAAACTTGTGTCATAGCACAATTAATGTTAGTTTTCCAAAGAACTAAACACTAAAACATTTTTGTTTAACTGTACCATATCAACATTCACACATTGCTTTTGGCTTTTCAAAAGTTTTATTTTATTTTATAATTGATCAGAATTAGTTTTAGAAATGCCAGGGCAAAGCATTTCAATTGGGCCATCTTTACAATATTGTTGTACAATGGCAAAAAATAGAACAATTCCAGAAACTCTGATCTAAGTCATATATAGGACATTGGACCAAGCAAACATATAATAGAGAATATTTTCCAGCCATGAAAACATTCAGTTCAGGACAGTCTAAGTTTACAAAGCCAAAGAATATTTGATGAGCCTAGGTGGCGCAGTGGTTAGAGTGTTGAACTGCAGGCCACTTCTGCTGATTCAATCTAGCGGT
>JANHFL010007244.1:285025-303391 GCA_032468155.1 Oxyrhabdium leporinum | reverse complement strand
CAATCATAACAATAAGAACACAACAGTGACCTCACAAACGCATTAATCCCAGGCCTGGCAACAGAGTCAAGTTTTAAGGGCCCCAACAGAATGGTATTGGGTTTAAGAGAGTGGGGTTGAGATTAAGTGAAAAATATGATAACATTTTAAAGAAGATATACTGGTGGAGCTAGCAGTATATTTAAACTATAGTAAATTGCAATCACTTGGAGGAAGAAAGAAATAAGAAGAATCTGGACATCATCACAGGGAAAGAGAGACAGACAAAAGGTCACAGTAGTACTAATGGCCAAATGTGCAAGTCCTTAGTAAAGAGAAAAATTAGATTAGATTGAGAGATAAATTTTAAAAAATCATGATGGAACAAAAGATGATATCATTCAATTTCTTGGAACAGCAAAAGTCTAGCCCTGTAATTACAGAAATCTAGGTAGCGCTTCTTAAACATACTGCAATGAAACTTTTATCAATTATGATAGGCCAAATGCCTGGAATTATTTCCTATTTATACCTAAGAAAGCATTTGCTACTTGCCTCTCAATTACTGTGTTTGCATGACATGCTTACTGATGGTTAACTGAACCATGTTCAGTTAATATAGCCTCAGAATGTGAGCCCGTACTACAATACTAATTTATCATAAAAAGTGCTGCTTATATTATTTCAGATGATGTGTACAGTGTGTATCAATTACAGGTAATCCTCATTTTGCAACCACTATTGAGACCAGTAACGCAGTCATTAAGCAAAACTATCACTAACTGAAAAGTCACATGACCATCATTGTGCTCACAATTTTACTTCAGGTTTCCTTTGATGTACAGAATCAGAACAATATAACTTCAAGCAGCCAGATGAGCCCAAATAGCAGGGAAGTTTTCCTGAACTTGACTTACAAAAAGCTGAGTAAAAGGACAAATTGTCTGGAATGTTCACCCAGCACTGGATAATTTGCAAGAAAAAATGTTATTTGTACTTATATTCACAATGAATATAATGAAAGCAAATATATATGTGTCCCACGATAATGTTGCAGGATTGAATCTGAATTTGTCACTGAGACAGAGATTTATTCTTCCAAGCTTTCGGACTCATGTTACAGCCCATCCTCAGGAAACGTCTCTCTCTCTCTCCAGAATGTATTTACATTCATTGGAGAGAAAGGGATTACAAGAGAGTAAGCAGGTACACAATGGGGAATGCGTGCCCAAAAGAATGTGCTAGCACCAGGTGTTTGCCTAGCATGCCAGGGATTGAGAGGCAGGAATTGCATAGGAAGTAAACAAAAGTCTTTAGTATGAAACTGATTAGGATCTTATCAATTTCAGATAGCAACTAATTAAAGTCTGAGCTTGTTAGCTTGCAGTTAGCACTTTTTAGGGACAAATTGCACTGCAGAGAAAAGCAGTTCAGGAAGAAATAGCTTGTTTAGGCAATCTCTCCACTCTGCAAGAAGGGAAAAAGCAAAATTAAAAAATGGGTCAGACAGAGGATAATGCTTACTGACTGTAATGGCAAATGTGTCTGAGAGAGAGATGCTGCGAAGGTGCAATTACTTTTTCATTACCGTCATAACTACAAGGCAGTTGCCAAACGAGAACTACCTGCATTAACCAAAATTTTAGATACAACAAACTCTGACACCAGGAAACAACTGGTTCTGCCCTGGCTTCTCCTTCTCCAGGTGAGGCTGGGCTGACCTAATGAATCTCTTGGATCTTGTTTAGTGTTCCTATGCCACAGCAGTGAATACGCTCATAGGGGCCATGGTTATAAAGGAGACAAATGGAAGGGATACCAGCAATTTTTCAACAAAAAAAAATGAACTACCAGTTCTCAAGAAACAGTTCAGAATAGCTAAACAACATTCTAACTACTACATAATTTTTGTTTCTAATTTTTGTTCTAAATTTAGGATTTTCTAACTGAGTTTGAAAACAATTCAGCCTTCTCCACTTCTTTTCTTATCAATAGAAACATATCGGTTTAGGATGTATTTTTAGACACTGAATGTTTAATATACACGTGCATGTAAAAGTCACAACAAACCAAAGTATTAATACTGCAGTACTAATTACGTAGTTGTCTGTATTGAAATTACCTAAAATGAGAAATGACAAAATTAGGAATGGAATATAGATTGACTCCAACGGATTTATGAAAGGATAAGTTTTAAAATTATTTCATTTAGGTTTTTATCAGAACATGTAGAAGAAATTAAACATTGTCTTTTAGCTTTGATTGCAAAACATTTTCAAGTTTATAAACAAAAAGCAGCATCATAGCATTTTTCATAAATAAAATACTACCTCGAACAATTTCTAGTTTTTTTCTGCACATTCTTCATTACAGATTTAAAAATAAAATAATTCCAATATAATCACCCACTATTCAGACTATTTTGGAATAGTAGATTTTCACAGTGAAAATCCTTTTTTAAAAAATGAGATCATAGCTTTTAATTTGTATTCTGATCAGAAAAGACTACCAGGTTAACAGCAAGTATTATCATACTACATAGCTTGTGGTGAGCTAAATTAGTTTTGGCACAAGGTTTTGAACCTTGGCTTATATCATCTGCATCCAGAATTAATATGTGGGCAATTTGTTTATTTTGAACCTTGCAAATTAAAAGGATAGAAAAAAAATAATGTGGATTTAGCCTCTTAAAATATAGCTATTCTGAGTTTCCATATTCCAGCAGGGAACTTCACTATTTAGATACATCTAGATTAAACAAATCCATTGTTTAAGTCATCCTTAAAAGTTAGTTGTCTATGATATTTGATTCCAAATGCTTATAAATGTTTACCTGGTAGAGCAGTGGTGTCAAACTCGATTTCATTGAGGGCTGCATCAGGGTTGTGTTTGACTTTGGGGGGCCAGGATGGGCGTGGCCATTTGACGTCACTCGTGTCAGGGGTGCCTGTGGTGGCCTGAGAGCTCTGCAAGCGAAAATGGGCTTCCAAGCTCCCTTTTTGGATGTGACGGCCTCCTGCAACCCTCTGCCAGTGTAAACGGAGCTCGGGAGGGCTACCTGCAGCCCTTCCGAGCTCCGTTTTTGCTGGAAGAGGCATCACAGGCCGGTCCTTTGCTGTTTCCAGGGCTGCCCGTGGACCAGATCTAAGTAGCGCATGGACCGGATCCGGGTCCCGGGCCTTGAGTTTGACCCCTGTGCTAGAGGATAAAGCACTAATCCATTGGTCTCTTTAATGTGGTAGGGCAGTTGTGACCGCTAACCTGATGCTATCCTCCATGGCCATTTTGGCTTGCACTGCATGACAGACTAAATTCCTGCCTTCTTCATATCACATGGACTCTCATGGGTTAATGTTGTTCTGAACAAGTGTAAGACCTGATTTTTAAACACAGGTTTAGCATTCTTTGAAAAAACATTAGACCTGTGTTTGGGAAACAGTATGACTGATAGGCCACAATCACAGAGGATATGTTTTCAAGGAAATTGTCAGTTGGTTGGAGATGTGTATTTTTGGAATTCAACAATTATCTGCATTGACAGGAATATTTAAGTATAACAGACGTGTCCTGAACATTTCTATTCTGCAATTTACTACAAGTGAGTTTCAACCTTGGTAGGACCTGGCCGGGGTGTGTGTGGGGGGTTAATCTATTAAGTTCATAAAATGGTATAGAATAAGTAAAATGTTATGGAAAGAAATGAAACCAGTGGGGCTATGCCAAACCCCTTGTAGGAAAAACTATAAGACCTGCATTCGTATCAGACTCAATAACATACAGAACCTGCATAATGCAGAACCTGGCATAATTTGTCCTTCTGTCAACTCAGGAATTGCATATTTTGTATGCTTTTTAAAAACTTTTTGAAACTTTCCCAGGTTTTAAAATTTCCTTAGATGTAACTAAAATTTAAAGAAATTTTGAGGAAAAAAACAAGATATAATTTTGATTGCCATGCACTCCTATTTCATGCCATTTCTCCTAATTGAAAAGCCACTCTTTTCTTACATTTAAGAAAAAAACAAATCGTTCTATGATGGCCATAAGCACCTACATCCCAAAACAAATCAGCCTCCATTAATGGGAAGATGATAATACAACATATTTAAGTCCATTCAAAGGCTTATCACTTCTGAATCCAACAAATATTTTGAATACTCTCTTGTTTGCAATGAAACATTTCTGAAAATACACAGAATGTCTCTTTGTTCCCTGGATACTCCAGTTTTTTAAGGCAAAGGAACCAGATGTTCCAGACATTGCTCACTATAGTTCATTATAGTTTGGGTTAATGGCAGTCAGATACTGGTAAATCAAAGAATGAGTGAATCAAAGATTCCACAATTTTTAGAAGGGAAATGCCAAAGCATATTGTTTTTAAAGAATTTAAAAGCACAACCTTCTCACTAAAAATGCATTGATACTCAGAGTTCATTTTTTTCTATATATTACAAAGGATATAGAAGATGGCTCATATCATGGTTTAAGGATTACCATCTCCCTTTTTAAATTCACAATTTACAAACTACTAAATCATAGAATGAAAAATATGAAGCACTTCCTGGGATGATTATTGCAAACAGGTTGATCCTCTTGTTAGAGGAATGTCATGATTCTTCAGAAACTCCTGACCTATTGACCAGATAGAGTTAAGGATTTGCAATATTGGTGAACATCTGTAGCTCAGGTGTAAGATGAGGGTGAAGGTTCGTTCTCTGAGCTTGTGGATTGGTTTCCGAACATTTTGTTACCAGGCTAGGTAACATTAAGTTAAGGATTTACCCAGAATCTTCTTTTTGTCTTGGTCTGCTCCTTATTTAAGAGCTTGCTAACCTGAGGTCACGTTCTTCTGCCCCTTCTCCAGGAATACATGTCCAGGGCATCTACTATTCTTCTCCTGGTAGACTACAGCTAGCTAACTGCTAGATCTATCCCTCTAAAGCAGGGTTGTCAAAACTCAAGGCCCACAGGATGGATCCGGCCTGCTGGGTGCTTAGATCTGGCCTGCGGGGCCACCCAGGCCCGTGCTGCCTCTGCTAGCAAAAACAGAGCTCGGGAGGGCCGCTCCGTTTTCTCTGGCAGAACGCTTGGACCACCACAGACGTCCCCAACACGAGTGACGTCGAGCTGGCCACGCTCACCCAGCCCTCTGAGGTCAAACACAATCCTGATGTGGCCCTGAATGAAATCAAGTTTGACACCCCTCAGCTAAAGTATTCCCTCTAAATAAATCTCTTTCTTTTATAGGGTTCATTAATCTCTGCTCAGGTTAGATCTCCAAGAATGTTCATATGACACAAATAATCCTTCAACCTCCTCTAAGGAAGAAGTAGGAAGACATAATGACCCTTCATAGTACTCATTATATAACAAAAGGATTAACCAGACACGGCCAAAGTTTTTGGAAGTCTTGTTCCAATTAAAATAAGCTTATTCTGCCGAACAAACATTCTTTTCAGTCACTGTAATATGACCAAATGAGCTGAAATCCACTTCCCTTTCAATGAATTACTGAATGCAATAGAAGAAAATAGGTGCAGTTCAGGGTTGAATTGTGGAGCCCTTGATGTTCTCTGAGTGGGGTTGTTTTCTTGTAGAAGTTTCATTACTCAAGTAGGTAACAACATCAGTGTCTAGTTGGGTAATGAAACATTTGCAAGCAAACAACCAAGCATTCTAAAGAATTATTGAACGCCCCATTAATTTTATTAATTATGGATTTCCTAAAATTTCATATTTATTATTAATAAAAATGTTGGGAAAATACACTAATTCTTCGGTTACTATCCATATTTCTAAAGAAACATAAAACAATGAAGTAACTGGATGTAACAAGACTGTCAGAATACTGCACATGAAGTTCAGAAAATAAATGTGAGTGAGGAGTGAGAGAGAATGCTATTCCTGCAACAATTCCTTACAATTCCTTGTAATGGGAATGAATAAACAAAACAAACAAAAATCAAACAAAAAACTCTACAGTGAAGGGAGCATGATACCAGCCATACAACCATACTAAATGCTTTTCCCATTTTCAGTCATTCCAGAAGAAGGAAAAAAGTGGGTAAACTTTAGGATATGTAACTCTAAATTATCTCAAAAGGGTAAGTCATGGGTGTACCTAGATTGAATACCTATATAACTGGACTGCTAATACTAAAAACAATATGAACTTCTGAAAAAAAAATAGTATAAGGGAGCCCAACAACGTACATTAGATTAAGGATTTGCTTTAGCTTAATATATTAATATTGCTTTCCAGAACAGAGTGTACCAGCCAGTCTGATTTTCTACTGTACTTCATTTTAAAGTTTTGACTGTTAAAATAAATAGCCTTTCAATAAGAATGAAACAGCAATGAATATCTAAGCACAGCAATCCATTAAAGTTTACAAACACAATCCATAAAGTACAAAGGTTTGAATATTAATCTTCAATGATATCTTGGCTTTTAAAATAGCTATTGGCAAGTGAAATATTTTTCTATCTTGAATTATTAGAGTTGAACTTCTTTCTTCTTACCATTGTTAGAATTCTTCAAGAACAAAACAAGGACAAAAAGTAATAAAAAATAAAAAAACTTTGGGGAGAATTACTTTATGGTACATAGTGTTTGCAACAAACAGGAATTAAGGAGCTATGGTGTGACTAAGATAGTAGGATATGAACCCTGAAGTAATGAGTATAAATCACAATCTCTTAAATTTAGAAATAATTTTAAGAATTTTGCTAATAATTTTTAAAGGCTCCATCATTGCCACTTTGTCTGCAATAGAGAAAATCAATGCAGTTCTACAATGGAATCCTTGTTATAATTCTTACAATAATTGTTGAATTTATGGCATTTATGAAATGAGCATTACATTAAAAGAACTTTATTTTTTATATGCTTTATCATATTTTCAGGCAAACCATCTTTTAATATTGTTTATAATGCTTTAAATACTTTTAATTTAAAGTCTATACAAAATGACAAAACAAATTTTTAAAAGGGGAATTAGAGAACAAATGCTTAGTATTATTATAGTATGGCAAGTGACTCAAGAGATTATTTCAGGCATCCAAAACATTTATTTGGTTATTGAATTTACGTCTTCCCTAAACAGTTGAACTCATCTAAGTTAACATTTTAATACAGGAAAAATATATTTAAAACAAATTTTTAAAACAATCAGTAAACAGTTTTCATCTAATCAATTAAAATCTGATGCAGCAGTCAACCTGGATTTCCCCCCCCCTCAATCTGATTAATGAAAAATAATAATAGAGATAAGAATCAAATTCATAAGCAGACTGGAAAAAGAAGTATGCCAGTTTTGTAAGTACTGCCCAATAACCTCAACACAATGTTTTTAACTAATTACTGAATTTTCTTCATTTTCCTTTTGTAGAAAGTATGCTATCAAAAGATTAAACACAGCAGGATATAATTTAAGGTACAGTTTTAATGGCAGATCTTAGCGTTGAAACACAGGAAATAAATCTGTGAGTCTGCATGTATTTATTTCACAACCAAGTATCATACTTTGGATGAGCTGTGGTTTTCAGGCAGACATTAGATAACCCTTTTATGAAGGAATCAACTTGGAAGTTACATTCCATAATCTTAAAACATTAATAGTAATGTACATACTACACATTCAACTATTAGTTTATGTAGCTTATAATCAAGTTTTTACCTTGAGTAATCTGTATTTCAAAAACTTTTAAAGTACAGTTTAAAAAGAAATGGGAAGACACACAGTCACTTCCACAAACACCATGACTGTTTCCAGACAGGTGGATGTGAAGTACTTGCTATGTGGAAACATTTTAGTTTATCTTAATGGCTATGATTTTTATTTTTATTTTTTTTTGGTGGGGGGAGTAGTCAAAACACGGTGAAGCTGTTAAAATAAAATCCCAAAATTGCTAACAACTGTGCAATCCATCTGTGTTGAACAAAATAAACACACATGCCACACAAACCAATTTGAACTGTATAAATCCACTATAAATATATAATAAACATGAAATCAAATCATGTAATTATACTCTGATCTAATGTTTTAGATATGCCTCAGGCGAATAAATGTGCATATTCTTTTGCTATCTCAAGTTTAAGAAAAACAAAGTTAAGGAGTTTAAGAAGAATATATTTTGTAATTCTAGATAATTATAGTTTTTTAAAAAAAACCTGTATTTACAATGAATCCTACTAGAAATCTATGTAACATGCTGCCTCAAAAGCTGTAAAACTGAAGTGGAAAGTTGTACAAGCCATATTTCAAAATGGAAGCTCAGAGTGAATTTGCACTTTTAATTGTATAGATTTGCTCAGAAAATTCTTTAACAAGTACTTTGGTATTTCAAACTAGCAATGACAGTCCTCTTTTTTTTTCCTTTGATATCCGAGGGAATTTTAAAATAACTTTAAGGGTTGTCAGTCTCCGTTATTAATGTAAGCAGATCTTGTCACCTCTATCCAATGACATACACACATAAGCATACTCATTGCAGTTACCAGAAAAAAAGATGACACTGAATTATAAAGCCCTCTTTAAGAAAAAAATTAAGGAAGCATGGCTCAGATTACAGTGCCTATCCTCTCCCATTAGAAGTGATGTCTGCACAGTAAAAAATAAAATAAAGTGTTTAAAATTAAGACAGGGATAGAAAGTCATTCTGCCACAATTTGAAGGGGGCAAGATATTAACAACAGCTCTATTTGGATTCCTGCATTAAAGGGTACAAATTTGAAAGATGTTGCCACAGGACTACAATTTCAACTCTTATTTGTATTACAACTATATTTTGGGACATATCCAGTTTAACAAAAAATATAAGCAATTGGTTTATTTGTTTGGAGCATTTGCAAGTAGTCCTTGACTTATGACCTCAATTGACCTTTTTTGAAGAGTTAAGTGAATCAGCTATGTTGTTAAGTGACTTAATTTTAATTAATTTTAATTAATTTAACCAAATATATTCTTTTACTGGATACTTCAGATATTTTTAAAAGGTAGACTTTCAATTTCACTTGATGGAAGTGGGAAAACTGATGAGAAAACACTTAGTTATACTGTATAACAGTATCAAATCTGTGTCAAATCTGGCCCGCGGGGGCAGCCTGGAAATATAAAAGGGCCCGACTGCAGTGCCTCTGCTGGCCAAAACAAGGTGCAGGGGGGGCATGCGCCACTCCACGGCCCGTTTTCAGCCTCCACGGCCTCCTGCAGCACTCTGCCGGCCAAAAACATTGCTGCTGGAGGTCGGGGAGGCCGAAAAGGAGCCACGCGGGGCCTCCACACGGCCTGTTTTTGGCCAGGAGAGTGCTGCAGAAGGCCATGGAAGCAAAAAAAATGAGGTACAGAGGGGCTGCGCGCGCGGCCCTCCCACACCCCATTTTGGCCGGCAAGGTGCTGCAGGAGGCATCTGTCTCAGCTCCCTCCAGCTCCCCACTCCTCCCACTGGCCTGCGGAGAACTACAATGCTGATCCAGCCCTCGAAGAAATCCAGTTTGACACCCATGCTGCATAATGTAGCCTTGTTCCACCATTGCTCTAATTTAGTTTTGAATCTGTATGTTTCTTTATATGGTGTTCTAAGGATCAATATGGTTTAAAGAATGTGAATGTAATTACTGTATTTACCCAAAAATGACACTTCTCACTCTGTTGGGAATTATAGATTGATAACACATGGGGGAGACTAAAAATAATTAGCCTTCAAAGTTAGGAAGCACATGAACTAAGATTTACACTCCTGGATTATCAATATGTATATAGTTTTTGTTTATTAAACAAAATATAATGGAAGACTGATCAATCTTACTCCATATGGTCAAAGGTTGTCAGCCCTTCGAGTTAAGTTAGATCGGGAAACATCACTAGGACCATGCAAAATCTAATTTATTGCTTTAGAGTATAGCAACAATTTCTTGAAAACCTGACAGCTTTTTCCTCTGCCCTTCTTACTCTAAAGACAATCAGGAGCAAATTTTTCTTAGGTTTCTTTCTCACTTCCCTCTTCCTTCCAAGAGTTAAGTGGATGTTTACTTAACCATTTTTGCATCCCTTCCTCAAGGTTAGCTTGAAACTTAGCTACAGAGATTAATATTGTGTTGAAAAACAGGAATTATCTATTTCTTTCTGTTTTTGACCTTTTAATTTGCCCTATTTGTCTTAAAACAAAAAGTGAAGAGTTGACCACCCCTCCCATTATTCCTTCTGTCTCTCTTTCATAAACACACATGGAACTTTCCTTAAGTCACTCATATACACAAATAGTTTTCCAACTCGGCATAGAAAGAGGGATACATGTTCACTTCTGATACATTAATCAATAGGAATATGGAAAAAAATATTTTCTCTGCCACAGCTGATTGCCATGAGGGAAATATACGGTCTGTATTTCAAACTACTGATTTTAAAACCAGAGATTTGCCATGTGGACCCTGTATCAAGAGTGTCACCCATTTTATTTTTCCTATCATTCACTCGAGATCCCCTTCATATTGTATATTAATTTATGGCAGCTTGCTGCTTTGAGTCAATTTTATTTAGGCCTAATACCAGGAGATGTATCTTGTTATTTCTTCAGCTCAATATATATCCTCGAATATTTTCCATTTTAACTATATATGCAGGAGTCAGCAATTTTATGCCCACAACACCACTAGATGGCACCCATGACATCAAAAGAGAGATTGAGATTTCGATATGTGTATGTGTATTTCAACACAGATATCTTGAGATTTGGCTTTCACTTAGGATCTCATTCATTTTTTAAAAAAACAGATAAGGGAAATACTTGTATTTAGCATTACTAAATAATTTTAATTTGCTTAAAGAGATATAATACATTTAATAAAATGTAGAATAAAAATAGTAAAACAGTTCAAAATTGTTATACCACCCATTATAATTAGATTGAGATTAAGGCTGCTGATTCAATATAAGAATGGCCTCAACAAATAAATATTTATTTCTGACTCAAGAACTTCACAGTGGGTAGTCGGAGATCTAATGTCCAATGGAAGGAAATAATCTGTGGCATGAGCATAACTGAATTGAATATCAAAATGCTTTGATGATCTGGTCAATATTTTCTGACCATAAAGTTTAATAAACCTATATTCAAGAAGATTCTACCTTCAATAACTTTCTGTTTAGCATTTTAAAACACTTGTTGAAAATGGTTGCAAGCTGTTTAGTTGCCAGAGAATCTCTCTGAAATTAAGCATTATATGTCTGTAATCAGTAGTGTTATAAACAATTTCAAGTATGATCTATAATTCAGTCTTTTATTTTTTCATTACAATGATTTTATAGGCAGAACAAAATGGATCTTCAGGACTCATTAGATTTCCAGGCCTAATAAAATATATCCTTCTCAGCAAAGTTTAGGACCCTGAAAAAATGGTCATCTTTCTTTCATTGAAGAAAGAAGTTTTTTCTACTCTCCCTACTGTTCTACAGTAACATTTCTACTCGATGAAAAATCAAATCTGGACATGGGTAATCATTACAAGGTCAAACAAAAGGATTTTTTGATAAAAGGTTCTAGAGTGAGAGCTTGCCTCTCAGATACAAGTTGTTTGAGATGATCCTGATTATACCAATCCATTTCACTCAGGCTCTTGGCTTTGACTACTGATGAAATACAAAGGAATGAATGCAAAATGTATTGTAATTAGTACAACTTCTGTTCTCAGTGGCATCAATATAATCAATTATTATATTATTCTGAGTTACCTGGCTAGACTGATACTGGAAGAAATAGGCATCTGCATACTTTCTGGTGGAAGCAGCCAAAGCCACAAGTAAGATGTGATTATGGTGTGCATTGCATGAAGTACTATAACTCATTAGCCCATTTTTCTCATGCATGAGCTTTGTTAATTTATTCTAGAAAATTTTTATGGCTGCCCATCTTAAATAAATAAATGAGTGGCTAAAAACCTATATACAGCAGAAAAGCAGTATAACAAAACTTCCACAAGGAAAACAAAAATCCCATATAAAAATAATTGTAATATAGTAACCAAAGCACCATACAAATTAACTGACAATCAAATAAAGAAATAAATATGGAATATGGTGCCTTAGGATGAGGGCATTAGTAAAGTCCAACATATGGTTATAGTAATTAATCATTATTTATTATATTTCTATGTCATCCCACTCCCATTAACTCTGGGTGGTCTACAAATTGTTAAAAACATTTATTAACAACGAACAATACAAAAACACAAAAACAACACTAAGAATGTTTATTTTAATGGCTGCTCATCTTGCCAAGCACTTCTTTGGATGTCTAACAAATATATAAAAAATACAATGAAAAAGGAACAAACCAAAAAAGCATAAAACAGCCACTGAAGAAACCAGACAACCAATAAATCTACTCTCTCTAACCCATGGGCCTTGGAAAACAGGTAGATTTTAAGATCCCCTAACAGAATCATGACCAAAGTAACCTAATAGAGAACTAAAGGAAACTTCATGTATTTTCTCTAATATCACTTTTTTTTTTAATTTACCAATTTAGTTTTGTCTATGCAGGCTGGGCTTGGTGAAGTAAATAATCCTGATTTAGTCGTGTTTTGTTAAAAAGTTACATTAATTGGAATCATACACTGTGATATGCTTTAAAAATAGGGTTTCTAAAGTACAGTGCTTGATATATATATATATAATGCATTAGGCCAAATCAAATAGACTTATTGTATTCATGGCATAATATAATGTATGAATTCAATTAATATGTAATTGTTATTTTTAGTTTGCAGTCATATTCAGTTTTATTATAGGAAAGCTAGGAACAAAATTAGGGAGTTCCATGTGTAAAATTGCTCTTCTCCCACTGAGCTACAATTCTTTTTTTTTAATCTAGAAAAGTACTGTGAGTTTCTGCAGGAGAGTTGAAAGCAATGTCTTTAGTAGAGGATTGGGAGAAATGAATATATTCCACTAGGATTTATTCACATTTATCCATAAAATATGCCAACAGCCTAGACAACTAAATAAAAATGCTAAACATTGTCAGATAGTTCAAACATATACCCACACATACACACATAGAGGTTCTGGTATAACTCAAAGTCTTTCACTGCCAAACTTTTTTGCAAATGTATATAAATACTATGGACTTCATTGACTGTAAAGTAATTAACAGGATTTTTTTAAAGATATAACTCAGCAAAAAATATTTTTTATAAGATTTGAGTTAAAAATATTAGTGTTTTTGTCCCTACCTTTTGTTTTTTTAAGAAAAATGAATGCCTAAATCACTTTCTATAAAAAGCAAGTCAAATGAACAGAGAGAATTGTTAGCACTGATGATGTTACCTAGTTGGGCAATGAAATGTCTGCAAGACAACCACCAAGCTCAACCCTGAGCTATAAATATTTTCTTCTATCAATATTGAGAGAATATGTTGACTTTTAGGACTAAGATCTTAATCTTAAGAAAATATGAAAAGTATAGCTCAAGAGGGATGTCTACAGATTTCACTGCCTCTGGATATTTTACTAGGGATCCAGAACTTTCTAATAGAACATTTCAGTCACTGCCACAGAGATGCTTTATAGCCTTTGGTCCTTGGAAATGATATGCAACTTCACTGGGTAATATACCTTTTAATATTGATAGTTGAATCCACTGAAAAAAATCATCTAAAGGTTTGAACTACTGTTTGTATGCAGATGATGTATACCCTCTCTTTGGTCTCCATCTATTAATCTCATAGCAAAGTGACTGCTTCTGAAAAACATTTGGATGTAATTCTATAATACATGAAAATGAACAAGTTAAAATAATCAAGACAATGTAGATGTTGCATGTATGAGATTGTTAACCAATTGTCTCTATATTGGAAAATGTAGGTTATTTCAAGTTAACATTATTGAGATGTTCCTAAACTCAGCTCTGCCTGTTACAGATGGCATTTATCAATTTCAACTTTTATGCCAGATACTCATACCATGGGAATATTCAGACTATATTGCTGTAATGCTTTCTACCCATCGGAAGCTTTGGAAGCTTCTTATAATGGAATATAATAACAACCTTGAGGAGAGAAGGGAAAAGATGCTTCCTAGGAAACATTCAAACAAGAGAGGAAGGAGCACCTAGTGGCTTAAAGGTCAGAGAAAGAAATTTAGGAAGGATCCACTCTGATGTATCAAACAGCTGAAACTGGCAGCAGGAATTTTGGGTCTTCAGACATGCAACATTCTATTATTGTAGCCTTACGATCAAGTAGAATTAGTTCTTCTCACTGTGCTTCCTGTCTAGTTTACCTGGGAGAACTGACACTTCTACAGGTAGAAAATGTAGTTCCATTGATTTTTGTTGTTGACAACCTCAGAGCAAGACACTTGGCTCCCATCCAACTCAAAGTGCTGGTCTGGATTTAAGAGCAGAGTATTTGATAGATTGCTTGCCCTAACCCTAACCTAATCCTGAACTTGCAGAGGCTATGATCTGTATGAAAATATTTTTCACTATTTCTCTATTTATAGAATTCCTTCTTTATAAAAAAATAATCTGGACTACTCTTTGCTTTGTATTATAGATGGTTTTTTTTTTTTAAAAAATGTTCCAATATACATTTGGTTTGGAAGCTTATTACTTTTATTTTAATATTGGAGATACAAAATTTTTCACTAGTATATTTTTGCTGTTTTATCCTCTTTTTAAGCAATTGTTTTTGATAATTTGAATTTATTATCGTTTATGGTATTACTGCATAATGGATTATAGGGTTTTTTGTTATTCCCTTGAATTAATTTTATTGTTCTGAAAAATACCAGTTATATTTAAAATAAGTATAATATATATATGAAGAGATAAGTTACATGAAATCAAAACCTGTAAATGAATATCTTTAAACAATCTTCCTGTTAGACCCAACAATAGCAAGGTTATATTTGGATAGTCTCACTAAAACAAAATTTCATTAGCCAAAATTCAAGGAATAAACTGGAATAACTAGGTTCATCCAAACTGCTAGGCCTTAAACCATGGTTTACAAACCTTAACAGTAATAGTATAACTTGGAAGGGACCTTGGAGGTCTTCTGATCCAACTTCCTGATCAAACAAGATATCCTATACCATTCCAGACAAATGGTTGTCCAATCTCTTCTTAAAAACCTCCAGCATAGGTGCACCCACAACCTCTGAAGGTAACCCATTCCATTAATTGTTCTTGCTGTCAGGAAATGTATTATTAATTGTAGGTTGGATTTCTTTTTGCTAAATTTCCAATCATTACTTCTTAGCCTGCCCTCTGATGCTTTGGAGAATTGGTTGACCCCCTTCTCTCTATGGCAGTTCCTTAAATATTGGAAGACTGCTATCAAATCCTTGTCTTGGTTAGACTAGACATACCCAGTTCCTGTAAGTGTTCATCATATTTGTTTATCCTCCAGTCCCCTAATAATCTTTGTTGCTCTTCTCTACAGTCTTTGTAGAGTCTCAACATTTTTTTTGTATCGTGATTAAACGTGGACACAGTATTCCAAGTGGGGTCCTACCAATGCAGTATGAAGCGGTACTAACACATTGTGATCTTGATACCATCCCTCTGTTGATGCATCCTAAGATTGACTGGCTTTTTTGGCAGTTGTAGCTACTGCTTTTTCATACTTAAGTGGTTGTCCACTAGGAGTCCCAGATCCCTCTTGGTTACTATTGTTTAGCAAGGTACCATCTATTCTACATCTGAGTATTTGGTTTTTCTTATCTCATTGTAAAACCTTACTTTTTTTAACCATTGAATTGCATTTTGTTGGATAGGACCTAGTGTTCAAGTCTGTCAAGATTCTTCTGGATTTTAAGCCTATCTTCTAAAGTGTTGGCTATTCTCACCAGCTTGGTGTCATCTGCAAATTTGATGAGTTCCCCTTCTACCCTCTCATCTAAATCATTTATGAAGATGTTGAAGAGAACTGGGCCTACACATTGAGCAGTTGGTCCACTAGTTACAAATCCGTCCGGTTGTGATTTTTTTTTAAATTAAATTTGTTTGCCACCCATGTCGCTGAAGGCAATTCTGATATTGATAGACAATGATATTGTCTATCCCATATTTTTCTATTTTGCCAATAGACTGTGGTCACTTTGTCAAATGCCTTACTAAAGTTCAAGTATACAGTGTCCACAACATATCACTGATCCACTAATTTAGTCATTTTGTCAAATAATACAATCAGGTTTGTCTGGCATGATCTGTTTTGGATAAACCCATGTTGGCTTCTAGTAATAACTTTCCTGGTTGCTAGATCAGTTGCTTGACTATCTTTTCCAGGATCTTCCCAGGCATGGGAATATGTGAGGCTGACTGGTCTGTAATTTCCTGGATTCATTTTTTTAAATTATTTTTTAATATAAACATTACATCTTCAATTAAACAGTGTGTCGTCTGTTTACAAATATCTCTGTGCCATAGCCATCAAAATTTAGAACAGTATACATTATTTTGATACTGACTTTCTAATCTTACCATTGTAGTATTTTATATAATAAAAATTTCCATTTCTCCCTCTTAACATGACTTCTAAAAAAAGATATGGTAATATTAAAATAGTAAGCTTAATAGTCATATCAATAACAATCATATTGTTTACATCTCTATCTTAACATGATTTTTATAATTCACTAGTGTCCTTTCGTTTCTAACTTCCATTTTTCTTCTCTAACCATTGATTGAATAGTTCCCATATCATATAATATTCAGTTTGTTCTTTCTCCTTAATTGCTAGCGTTAATCTATTCATTTCTGCACATTCTAATATTTTCCTAATCACATTCTCGTCAGTAGGAATCTCTTCACTTTTCCAGTTTTGTGCAAACACAATTCTAGCTGCCATTAGTACATGAATAATTAAATATGCATTCTCTTTACTATAAGTTTCAGGTAAAATCCCTAACAGAAATATGGAAAAACTTGCAATTATCATTGATAGGAAGAATAGCTACAGTTAAAATGAATATAGTGCCAAGATTATTGTACTTATTTCAAACAATTCTGAAAACTTATGAAATATTTTGAGGAACTTAATAAAATAATATTAAATATATATTTTTTTGAAGATGAGAACCACATCAGCACTTTTCAAGTCTTCTGGTAGTTCTCTGATACTCCATATTATTCAGTGATTCTGAGAACACATCTGGCAACTCCTTCAGAACTCTGCGATGTACCATTTTCTTGCCTAATTCTTATTCTGTCTCCTATGGTATTGCTTTTGATAGGTTGTACTATTTTTCCCTTTTGTATAAAGGAAAATCAAATGAATTAAGCAGTTCCACTTTTTCTCTACTGCCCATCACCTGGCGTCAACTGGCTTGATATAATTCATCCACAAATCATAATCACAGGATGGCTTAGCATGATGAATGAACTCAATTATGAATGCTGAGAGGCAGATATTATTTCAGAAAAAAATGTAGTATGGCAGTTAATACTAAAGGACAGGAAGTCCTTTACTTACAATAGGTCATTTAGTGACCGTTCAAAGTTACAACGATGATGAAGAGACTTATGACTGTTTTTCAGTTATGACTTTTGCAGCAGCCTCATGATCATGTGATCAAAATTCTGATGCTTCGCAACTGGTTCACATTTATGACCCAGTGTCCGAAGGTCAGGTGATCCCCTTTTGCAACCTTTTCACAAGCAAAGTCAATGGGGAAGCCAGATTCACTTAACAACCTGGTTACTAACTTACCAACTACAGGGGTCCACGTAACTGTGGCGAGAAAGGTCATAAAATTGGGCAAAACTCACTAAACGTCTCATTTAACAACAGAAATTTTGGGCTCAATTCTGGTCATAAGTCAAGGACTACCTGTATTACATTGCACAGAAACTTACCAACAGCCATATTGCATAATTTCCTTGCCTGTAACTTTTAAGACTAATTCAATGATTTCAGTAGCAAAGTTATGGGAGAATATGTTCTCATTAGAATTTCCTTTCTTCCAAACTTCCCTGTTCGTCTCTGCAAACTTTAAGGCTGGTATAGGAAGTCTCTTGTCTTGTCAAATATTTGTCTTGTCAAATGTTTTCCAACAATCCATCCAGTATTGTGAAAAATGATAGTAAAATCAGCATCATCTGGTGGACCACACTTCATGGCTAGTTTTTAGTCCATATGGTCTAGGCTGGACTGCAGAATTTTGTTTAAGCAAACAAAATCATATTGCTAAAACCAGTACTGGTGTTAATCTTCCAATAATCTATTTTGAACATTTGGGGATATGAATGTATCTTAACATTTGGGGATATGAACATGGGGGTATTTGGGGGTATGAAAACCCCTGACTGAGGGGTTTTTAAATGGGTTTTAAATTTTTAAGGGTTAATTTTAAAAACGGGGTTTTAAAGGAATTTTTA
>JANHFL010007244.1:211459-221660 GCA_032468155.1 Oxyrhabdium leporinum | reverse complement strand
TCTCTCTCTCTCTCTCTCTCTCTCTCTCTCTCTCTCTCTCTCTCTCTCTCTCTCTCTCTCTCTCTCTCTCAACCTAAATATTTCTTTATTTCTTCTGATGTTCATGAAGTAGAAATCTCCTGCTCTGGAGATCAGGGCAAATCTGTTACAGCACAGCTGGAGTTGACACTGCTAAATTAACAGAGAACCAAACAGGGAACAGAATAATCAGAGCAGTTTAAAAAGAAACTCAAACATATTGCCTGAAAAGATACCTATGTTTGCATCATATTCTATTTTCCAGGCATGAATAAAACTAGAGACCCCCCTTTATTTATTTAAACATTGCCCATATATATGCAGGACTGTGATTAAATTAGTAAAGTTTTTTTGTTTCTTTAATCTATGATGAAAAGTTCTATAGGAAATAATTGACTTGAACCCTCTAGTATTTAAAATAAAATATTAAAGACTATACAGGAATTAAGTCCTGCAGCACAGAATTCGGTTTACAATCAGGGAGCTGACGTTCAATGTTATTGTCTATTTGTCCAATGTATGTCACACTGTTTAGAATCTGAGCATGTTTATTATTCATGTTCGGACCAACAGCCTAAGAATCTTGAAGGTGTTGTATTATGTACTACGGGAAGTTCAAAGCAAAGTGGGGTTTTGGTGGTTATCATCATCGTCATCGTCATCATCCTCATCCTCATCCTCATCCTCATCCCAAATCAATCCACTGCAAAATGAAAGGACCCTCACTGAATGTTATGGATGCTCATCTACCACACTTGGAAGTGCACTTTGGTAGATGGATGGTTTTTTGACTTCACAGTCTGGGGCTGAGAGAGTGACTATCCCAAAATCATCCTAAGAGAAGGCTAGAACCTACATCTCCCTCCTCCTGGGCCAGTACCTTAACCACATATCCCCACACACACACCCATCCTCCCCACACCATTCTTAATTGATACGGTGCAAATATATAAATATTTAACATCTGAACTTTCAGGTAGATTCACCTGAAAGTTTAAATACCAGGTCTAGTGATTCAAGGGAGAACTTGAATAAATGCATAAATTTGTGAGTCAGTGTTTATTTGCCACCAGACTTACTGCTGGGCCCTGTGTGCCTATGTTGCTGGCAGTTCTACAGTCCCAGTGTACCTTCCTTCTACCTTCTGCCCCCCCGTCATAAAATGTGATGATCCAGCCTAGTGTCATGTGACAAGTACATCCACTGCACCGTCACAATGTTTAGGGAGTTTCTCCGTCATCCAGGTCATGGTTGTCCTAAAGGTACTTTTCAAAAGGCAACATGACTTCCTTTATTTTTCCTGGGAGGCATTTCACTTCTCATCCAATAAGCTGCTTCATTTTTTTCAGAAAGTCCAGAAACACAAAGAAAAGTCCAGTTGCCTTTTGAAAAAGCACCTTTGGGTCCGCCAACACTAGTAGATGAAAAGGTGCTTTATATGTGCGACATTGTAATTTTAGAACACAAATATCAGGATGGGTGGAAAGTCTGACATTTCTTTTACTGTATTTTTTGTAACTTTTAATGTTAGAGAGCTGATCTGGTTTCGTGATTAAGGTGTGGAGAGACACAGAAGACTTTTGGGTGATCCCGGGCCAATTACTCCCTCTCAGCCCGAATTTAGGTCAAAAAAAATAGCAGCAGCAATTTTAATTACAAGGTTTGTTTTATTCTTCCTTACTTCGTAATCATTCCTTAACTTTCATCCAGGACAACTATAAGCTGGTTTCCTTCTCCCGAGTCATCTAGATTCAGCATCTTAAGAACTTTCTGTTATTTAGATTTGTTTCTAAACAAGGCCATTCAAATAACTTCCGAACAGATTTTCACTGCTGACACAATATTTCTTTCATACTTTCCTCCTAGAAGGCTCATTACATCCATCACTACCCACATCCACATTCTTCCTCTTTTTCCCTCCTGGATCATTGTCAGGATTTGATATAAAATTTCTGGCACATCAGCTTGGTATGTCGATGTTTGACTATGGATGGGCAGGAAGACAGAAACAAGAGACTCCTATGCACTGTGGGACATACAGTATAGAGGTCGCACGCTGAGACTGAAGGCCAACCGTTGAAGATGCTGGAGGTTTGTGACCATCTACAATGTCACATGTGGTCAGGAAGCATCTGATGGTTCTGCTTCTGACAGCTCAATAAGTGAGTGTGTGCAAGAGACTCACAGCTGGCAACTGGGTCGATGGTGTGAATGTAACCCTTTGATCATGTTCCTCAATTTTATACCTCACAAAGAATAGAAGTATGAAGCTGGAGGCAAACAGGAGAACTAGAGCAAAGATCATGCCTTTTTTTCTCTTTCTAATTCATACGTGGAATGATAAATAATAAATGTTTTAACATCTTCCTGAGATAACTTTCTGTACCTGGTATTACCTTTCCTATACATATTTATTTATTTAAATCCTGCCTTTATTATTTTTATAAATAACTCAAGGCAGTGAACATACCTAATGTGGTATTCACAAAGGGTGACTTGCAACAATTAATTTGCAGATGCTAGTTCAATGCGGCATCTTTCGCTAGTAAAGGGGATGGCCATCTTGGGATTTCTCCCATAAGTTGGGAATCCGAAGACCAGAGATTCCCAGAGAATAAGACACCAACTTAAAATAAGAGGAGAGGGACTCAAATGAAGGTTGCCCCAATCCTTCTGGAATTTAGAGTGAAATGGAAATGGACACCTTGCAGGTGGTGATTGTGTGAAGGAGATTATTTTCATAAAGGATTAGGAAGCTGTTAATAATCGATATAGGAGAATATTGGCAGCTCAGGGTTGAAATGAGGGGTCCTTGGTGCTCTCTGAGCTTGGTTGTTTTCTTGCAAAAATTTCATTACTCAAACTAGGTGACATCATCAATATTAGGTTTGCTCTCAGTTTATATTCTAGTGGCTTGCCCTGTCAATGTTGGTGGGATGGTCTTGGAGGTTCTTTGGTTGGGCCATTTACTGTTGGCTTGTTTGGCAGTTCCTTGATTGGGATACAAGTAGTCCTCAATTTACAGCTCATTTAGTGGCCACTCAAAGTTACAATGCACTGAAAAACATTGACTTGTGACTGTTTTTCACACTTACGATCATTGCATCGTCCCCATAGTCATGTGATCAAAATTCAGACGCATGTCAACTGACTCATATTTATGATGGTTGCAGTAGCCTGGGGTCATGTGATCACTTTTTGTGACCTTCTGATAAGCAAAGTCATTGAGGAAGCTTGAAAAGAAACATCTTCAAAGAAAACCAAAGTTCAGTTGCCTTCTAAAAAAGCACCTTTGGGACAACCGTGACTTGGATGACATTAATACAGTCCGGTTTCACCCTCATAGATTTCTAATTTTAATAACAAATGTATGGGAGGTTTAATTCATATTTGAATTTCCATAGTTTCAGAGAGATCACCGTTCATTTCAGTAGCAAGGAAAATTTCACATGCACATTGTCCTTGCCATTAAACTTTTTCTCAAAGCTGTTGTGTAGAATTTCTCACCAACCTTCTTCCCAACCAATGAATTCTTAAATACAGAATTCCTGCATATGTAAACTAATTTATTAATTTAATTCAATTTTATGTATAAACAGCGGCATATTCATGAACCATTATATCCTTATTGAAATTAATGGATGCCTTACTTGTGCACCTCAGAACACATCCATCCATAAGAAATTACTGGATCAGACCGAATACTTATCAATTGTCATCTAATGAGCTACATCAGATCGCTTTCACTGGTAATACTAAAGTTGAGTTTGATGATATTTTGAAAAGTCAGATATTCAAACTGGTCTGTTTTCAGGGAATTATGATGCTGACAAAATAACGTTTTTCACTGTTACAGAAACTTGGATTGGTCTATTCTTACAATTGTCCTGTAATTGCACCTGGTTGAAATATGGAAATAATAATATCCAAATCAAGTAAGGCTAAAGTTTGTCACCAAAATTATATTATTTACCTGGGCAAATCAAGTTCAGGTGGTACTGTTTAGCAAGTACTGCAGTGACAGTCTATTTTATAATTTAGATAACTTCATCTAAACAAAAGTAGAAAAATAAGGTATTCCTTTAAATACTTAATGATGAGCTGTAAATTGTAGGCTAGGAAGGCAGCTATTCAGCTCAACTGTCTTTTAAAAGTCAGAGTATATATTCCTGCAATGATTGTTAATGTGCTGTCATGTATCTCACCCACTGAGTTGGGTGAAGTCAGGTCTGATTTCATTATCGGTCCTTACCGTCCATCCTTAATTTTAATTTAAATATAATTGAAAGCAAGTCCAATAATTTCCATTAATCAACCAGCTCCTACAGCAGTGAGTGCCATAGGAAGCAAATTAAGGAGGCAAAAAGATTGCTTCTAGTAGCAAGGAGTTCCAGAGTCTGAAAAGGTGTGTTTCATATTTCCATTGAAAGTGTCTCTGGTAGTCATTGTATAATGGAAATAATTAGTCCTAAGAATAGTAGAATCCAAACTGGTTTACATGAGTAGTCTTTCAGGTAGCACTCTTTCAGGTAGGTAGTAGTAGTAGTAGTCTTTCAGGTATACTATTCCCATGGTCATGATGTGCTATATAGACTAGTAGCAGTACTTTGATTTATACTCAGAAAAAAGATGAGTAACTAATGAGGCAGTTATAACAAGCCTTGCATTCCTTTTTACCGATCCTAGTCTTGTTACAGCTTTCTGGAGTAGTAACCCTTCAAAGGTAACTCCAAATGGGATAATTGACTGCCCAATGCCACCCGGGTTTGATTATCATTGTCTGGGCTTCAATTGCTTATGTCTATTAAAGGTTTCCTTCCTAAAGTACAGAACTGTACTATACTTCATCTCCTCTAGGGCTGTTAGGTGCAAAAGAGAACAGGGCTTGTACATGCATGTACAAAACCACATGTATGTGAGGAACCCGCTGAATTGCTTGCTGAAATGCCTGCTTTTCCATTTGGCCATCCTACTGATTACGCAGGATTTCCTCTTCACAATATGGCCGCCTGCTCTAATTCAGATCTCTTCAATATTTCGAACACCCCTTCAGTAAAGGCCAGGTAGTGATGGAGTTCAGTTTTCCAGAGATCGACCGAGCTCCCGAACTGAGATTTGCTGATAACCCTGAGGCTAGCTGATAACGGTTGTGCTTTGTTAATCGTTTTGAGATAAAATTAAAGATGGGATTAGAAATTATTACATTCTGCTTTACCGGACATTAGATATGTACTTGTGTTGAAACTTTTGTCATCCTCCTTAAGTGCATAAGAAGTGCTGATCGTAGAAAATCAGAGGGAAACCAAGCTGGGATTTGGCAATTAAAAAACCAAACCAAACCCTGAAATCTGGTTGGGGAATTCTGGGAGTTGAAGTCCACCAGTCCTAAAGTTGCAAAGATTGGACATTCCTGCAAAAGCTTATTAGCTACCTTTTGAAATAATAAGGCATTAAAGTTTTTGTACTTTAATGCCTTATTGATTGCTCAACTCCTAGATTCTGCATTCACGAGACCATCTGAGAATAGGATTTGTAGGAGGGACAATTTATTATTTTAACTTCCTGCTTCTATGCAATGCCTTAGGTATCTGTAGTTTCATTGAGAAGAACGAATGCACAAGAAGAAAGAGCCATAAAATGCAATTACTCCTGCACCACCACAAATCTGAAAGGCTTCCCTGAAATGTGAAATTGGGGATTATCTACCGTACATGAGATTTTGCTTTCATTACCCCAAGCAGAAGAAAGGCAACAGGGTTTCCCAAGGCAGAGCTGTTATTTTCTGCAGACAAGCATGGTTTTTGGGCTCCATCCATTTAGCCTTCACATTTCTTCTGGGGTTGTCAGAAACAGCTTTACAAAGAATGTAGCTTGATCTTATGCAGCTTTATGCAGAAGGCCCAGTAGGTTTTATAGCGGAAATTTCAGGAAACTGGGCACGGGAAATCAACTATTTGTATTATGAGCAAAGGAATGTGTCAGAATTAAAGGTAAAAGATCATCACAACGTAGACAAGCCTTTCATTTATGACTGTAAATCATGGCCTTCTATGCATGCAAGAGCTCATACTATGGGTTCACCAATCGAATTAAGATCTAGTGCTGCCTTTGCCTTATTATGTTGTACAGGGTTGTTGTAATTGTGGAGAAAATAAGAGGAGGAAGTTGTGTTAGATATGTTTATTGCCTTGAGTTATTTGTGAAAATAATAAAGGTGGGATATGCATGAATGAATGAATGAATGAATGAATGAACAAATAAATAAATAAAAACATCATTGTGGTTTATTCAGAAAACCACCACTGTGGTAAAATCACCTCCACACTTTTTATGTATACCTGTCAAAGAGAGAGCTTCACATAAAAACTAATATGATGCCAATGTTCATAATATTTTCTGATACTTCTGATACTGAGATACCCACACAGATTCTGCTAGATAGAAGCTCTCTGAGGACGGGGCTCCAGCACGAGTCCGAAAACTCCGAAAACAAAACCTCTGGTCCCAGATTGGGTAATGCAACATTATCCTGGGACATGTATATTGGCCTTCATTCAATAATGGCTTCTGTCCATAGAGAAGCTGTATAAAACTCCAATAATTTCTGGAATCCAGATCTTAGACTTCAACTCTTACCAAGCATTGCTAAAATGGACACTTTAAAAAAGGAAATATCCTTCCTCAAATTTTAAATGAACGTGTTTAAGAATACCGGTTCCTTTAAAATCAACCCCCTGAGCAGTTAATAAAGCAACAACAGCATATCAAATCAAAAAATAGATCCAAATCCCCAGAAGCAGCAGAAACAACAACTTGACATCCTGAAAGGGAGGAATGTATTTGGTTTTCATTTAAATGCAAACCTACCTAATTCATATTTCTTGAACCAACATACAAAACAAATTGCAATTATCCTCTGTATTTGCATTCCTCTGAACTTTGTGATATAGTTCTCTCATTTAAAAAAAAAAACGAATAGAAAAATTTATTAGGAGAAATGGCACAAAAATGCGTGGATTGGCACAAATAACATAAGTAAAGCTTAACAGGATGATTGTATATATGCATAGAGGTGGAAAAATACGTATACTTATAAATTAGGGCAAAAGCACAAGAAAATACATATACCTTTTTATGTAGGCTTTTTAATAAAAAAAATTGCAAACTAATATAGAAATCTGAGTCAAAAAAAGTATATTGGGTAAATGAATGGGGGGGTGTATGTGTGTGTATATGAATGACATTGGCAGATTGAACCATTTGCACTTAGACGTGCTACATGCTGTGTTTCAGTTTGCATGTACATAGGAGATTTCTCTCCACAAAGGCAGGAGGGACAACACTTTTTATAATTAACTATTAGATATTTTTGTCAACCGCTGCAAAGGGTGGAGCAGCAGCCACGTAATTATACCATCTGAGGAGAAGCTGCAGGACTTTCAGAGCTTTGTAAAATTAATATTGTTTGTGAGAAGAGACGATTTCCTCTTTCATTTTTTTTTTGTGTGCTTTGATTCAGAATCCTGATGCGAACCGGCTGGACTTCCATTGCCACTGTCTCACTGTTTTGCCTGCCGCATTTCAATAAGGCAATTTTGGAGGCACTTCCGGCAGCCAGACAAAATGGGGTTTGCAGATGGCAGAAAGCCACTGTTTTGCCCCCTTTTTCATGACGACAAATCACAGGACTGGATCCAGAGTCAAGATAGGGATACTTGTACTCGGCACGATTGTACTACAGTTGCCAATCCCATCAAAAAATTGCAGTTGTATGATGAAATGAGACTGCTGAGAAGTCTTTGTTATCTTCTAGAAGGAAAAAAAAAGGAATTTGCCTTATGACATCATGGCCAGTTACTACTTCTTGTCTGACCTGATATCTCAGGGTGATAGCATTGAGTTTTCATGCCACCTTCTGCCTGGTCAAACAGAAAGTGCTAGAGTCTGAATCCAACCCTCTCTGTACACAAAACATGTGCTCCAGTATTGATTTGCACGCCTCACACTTAGCAAGAGAATGCCTCTAATCCAGGCTCAATCTGTCACAGAGATATGCCTCACTTTATGGCTGCAAATCCTTTCTAGTTATAAGTGACACATATATCCAAGGCTTCACTGTAACAAGGATTGTCAGAACTAACAATTATCTTATTTATCATTTATTCTGTTCAGATTAGTCCCACGTCTCATCCCAAACTATGTCCCAACAAATTGAAAACTGTAGTCTTTGGGAAAGCCTAATGTCTCAGAAACAATTATGGATTCATTCCAAATAATAATGTGCTTTTCACTTAATAACTTGGCATTACATGCTATGCTGGCTGGAAATATCTGGAGGTCAGAAGCCAGCGTATATATGGGCGCTCTGTTGGACAACGCAGCTGCCATTCTTAAACTAGTGGTTTTCGTTAATATAGGCAGTATGTCTCATTGTTGATTGTTTGAAGATGCATAGATTTCAATTCCCAGAATTCCTCAGCCAGCATGCTCCCCCAGCATGGTGGCTGGGGAATTCTGGGAGTTGAAATCCACATATCTTCAAGTGGCCATGTTTGAGAAATTCTGCTATAGAGCATATGAATCAATATGGACCTTAGACACCTGAAGTAGTTTTGTCATTTCAGAGAAAAGCTTGTAAGAATCTAAATTTATGGAAACACGGGGAGAAGTTACATTGAAAAAAAGAATTGGTGGAAGGCTAAGTGCTCAGAAATGTAAGGACTTAATGAAATCACGCCAAAAAGTAGAAGATGCTACTAAGTAGAACTTGATATTCCAGAAAACTAGCCATTTTGTAAAATAACTGATGTTATTTTTCATATTTAAAGTGACTTTAAATCAGCATATAATAACCAAATATTTCACCATTTCAGAAAGATTAATTAGCAGGTTGGCAGAATGATGCTCTTCCTAAATATAAATACTCCACTGCAGATGCTGAGCAAAACAAGCAGTCTCTCCCATTTGCAGGTCACACAAACAGGCATAAATGAGAGCTGATAGCTTCACTGAACCAAAAGCAGAATTCGGATTCTTTAAAGCAGAGAAGGTGAGTTACTATACCATAGTTTCTGGCCACTTAAGCTACATATTTACCTGTCATTTGGAAATATAAATTCTTACACCATTAAATATTTTTGGGTGAGTGGCCAATATTTTCATTAAAGATTTCAGCTTTCACTTTTAATAAAGCTGGAAGGTTTGCTTGTCACTGCTTCAAAGTGACGCATCATGATGCACTATCACCCTGATTTAAAAATGCCCATTTAGTTACAGGTAGCCTTCAACTTACGACCACAATTGAGGCCAAAAAGTTATCTTACTGAATGAGACAGTTGTTAAGTGAGTTTTGCCCCATTTTACGACCTTTCTTGCCATAGTTGTTAAGCGAATCACTGCAATTGTTGTTAGTAAGACTTTTTTTCAGAGTGAATCTGGTATTCTCTCCCCCCCACCCCCCATGGATTTTGCTTGTCAGAAGATCACAAAAGGGGAACATATGAAACTGGGACACTGCAACCATCATAAATAGGAACCAGTTGTCAAGTATCTGAATTTTAATCATGATGGAGATGCAGCAACAGTCAGAAGTGGGAGGACCAGTTATAAGTCACTTTTGTCAGTACCATTGTAACTTCGAATGATCACTAAATGAATCATTGTGAGTCAAATACTACCTGCATAGTTCACCATATATATATTTTTAATCACACTGAGACATTCCATAAACAAAGAGAAAATTTAAATTGGGTGGGTAGGGAGTTCCTGGAGGATGATAGATGATTCAGAGGGTGAAAGGATCTTTTTTTATGTCATATGTGTGTCCATGTCATCTCTCTTTGTTTTTCTTTAAGCTACTGTTTCTATTATCTATACTAATCTCATTTTCTCTGTTTCTTTTTTTCTTTGTTGCACTATACTTATTAGCACGTCTGTTTGTTTTGCTGCAGCCCGTGCTTTATTTAGCTGTCTCTTCCTTATGAACCGGACTCAGATCTGTTTGAACTGCAGACTAAGGCTTAGGGCAGAAACTAAGCTTCAAAAAAAAACCCACTTTGGTAAACATGGGGAGCTATTGTGCAAACATAATTTAGTCCAACGCTAGAATCGTTAACCCAGTTGCAAAAGCAGAACCAGACTCTACCCTTCTCTCTCTCTCTCTCTCTCTCTCTCTCTCTCTCTC
>JANHFL010007244.1:185377-197653 GCA_032468155.1 Oxyrhabdium leporinum | reverse complement strand
TGGGTGGGGTGGGGCGGGGCCAGCCAGGGGTGGAAACTACTGGTTCGCCCAACTGGCCATAAAATTAACAATGGGTTCACCCGAACCGGTGCCAACCGGTAGCAGCCCACCCCTGGCAACATCGAAATGGCTTCAGGTTCCCCACCATGCCCCAGTGTATTCTGAGAATCAGGGTAGTTTGGTTTGTTCCCATCATGCTTCTGAATGACACTGACTGTGGGAATGAGACAACTGGCTAACAGAGGAAAAGCCTGAATGCGTCCAAACTGAAATGTTTTCTTCTCTGAGGAAAGACTCTCTGGCATCTTCTACAAAAGCAACTTGGATTTCTAGTTTAGGGGAAAAGTATGCCGTTTTAGAGTAAATCTGATAGGACTTCATGAAACTAGGAACTACACCCAACAGAAAATGAACAGATTTTTTTTCTTATCTGTTTATACAATGTTGAGTCACAAACCATGGTGACTAGGAAAACTCAATGGCACTAGCAATAGCACTTACATTTATATACCGCTTCACAGGGCTTTACAGGCCTCTCTAAATAGTTACAGAGGCAGCATATTGCCCCCAACAATCTGGGTCCTCATTCTGCCGACCTCGGATGGATGGAAGGCTGAGTCAATCTGGAGCCAGTCAGGATCGAACTCCTGGCTGTGAGCAGAATTAACCTGCAATACTGCATTCTAACTACTGTGCTACCATGGCTCTTTCTAAATGTACAGACCTTGTCAAACCTGGACATATAATACGAACTTAATTTCTGAAATCTGAAAAATAGGATGTGAGCCAGGTCTTCTACCTTTGACGGTCTGCAGATGCAGAGAGGTCCATTGTAGGGTATAGAATGGAATCTCCCATATCTGACCATTGTGTCAAGCTGTTCGAATCTCGCTCATGTAAATATCTCCCTAAAATGACAATCCAAATAATAAATATCTACGGACACCCCCCAAAAAAACCCAAATAAATTAGCTGATAGAGCCTGGATAACCTCAGGGAAGCTCACGTCTTTAATGACGTAAAAGGTTTGCCAGGTTTCGGCCACCAAGATCTCTAGGACGATTGTGTTCCGTAGAACAGGAGCTGCAAGACAGAAGACACAACTCCTGAGTCCAACAAATGACCTTGTTTAATGAAAGGGATCCGGAGCATACCCTCCCTCCTAGATCTGTTTGGAAGACCTATAACTCTCAAACAGCCTTGCCTTATGTCATATAGGGCTTTAGCGGTGATAATCAGCGCCTTTAATCTCCCTGGAACACCAATCAGAGCCAATGCAGTTCAACGAGTGGTGTGGTGTGCTCATAATGTGGAATGCAAAGAGATCTTCCTTGTTGCTGCATTCTGATCCTACTGCAGCTCCAAATGCTCTTCAAAAGTTCGAGGCCTTCCAACTCTGTTATTCTGCAAATCCAGTAAAAGTGGTCCCATGAGAAGCACATTACACTAGTCTACAAGGAAGATGACTTAAGGCATGAGTCATCAGCGCTCAGCCCAGGAGCAGGCACATTTGGTGCACGAAACGAATCCTGTGCCGTAGTCCTCTGGACTATGGCGGCCACCTGTCATGAGTCCATGATTCCAGAATTCTGCCCCAATCCTAATTGGGGAAGTGCAGCCAATGGAAGTTACAGATGGAAAAACTACAGATTATCCTCGACTTATGACCCCAATTGAGCTCAACATTTCTGTTGCTAAGTGAAGCATTTGTTAAGTGAGTTTTGCCCCATTGGTTGTTAAGTGAATCACCTAAGCTGTTATGTTAGTAACGGTTGCTAAGTGAATCTGGCTTCCCCATTGGCTTTGCCTGTCAGAAGGTCACAGAAGGTGATCCTGTGATCCCGGGACACTGCAACCGTCAGAGATATGAGTCAGTTGCCAAGCATCTGAATTTGGATCACGTGGCCATGAGGGTGTTGCGATGGTCATAAGTGTGAAAATCGGTTATAAGTCACTTGGTGACTTTGAATGCTCACTAAATGAACTGTTGTAAGTCGAGGACTACCTGTACAGATCCGGGAAGAGTCTTAAAACCCTCAGCCCCTCTGACTTGCAAGGGTTGGCCTGCTTTTGTTTACCCAATTCTCATAGACTCCAGGCACCGGGAAAGAATCCGAACAGCATCTTTTAATCAGCCAGAGTAGAGATCCTCAGATGAGTATTGTGCGTTGATGATCCCTTAGCCCTGTTAGTGGATAACCTCAACCAACTGCTTCCTTCAGATCAGGGATGGGCAAATATAGCCCCTTTATGATCTGTGGACTTCAACTCCCAGATTTGGCTGGCTCAGGAATTCCGGGAGTTGAAATCCACAAGTCATAAAGGGGCCATATTTGCCCATCCCTGTTCTCGGTGGTAGATGTGCCATTAGCAGTTAAGAGAAGGTGAGCCAGAGTGTGAGAAAAATGCAAACATGCTGGCAAAAACAAGAATGGCTAAAATATACGCAGGCACTTTAAAAAAAAAATTAAGGACACTGTTAATGTGACAGCTATCATTAATTCTGATTTCCCCACCCCCCCTTTCTAGGTGCATAAATGACAGGAAAATGAGCATCTCGTACCCACATATTTGGTGTCTACTTCACTTTCCAAAAATAAACAGAGGAAAAGTATCTCGTATCTGCAGCAACGTACAATCTCTCAAGATTAAAATGTTGCATTTGTTCTCCTATATTTTGTTAAAGTTATAATTAATCCTGCAATCATCAAATCGGAAGACTTGGTTTTTTTTCTAGAACTAAGTATTTCCGAATAATTTTCTTCTCTGCTGTATTTCTATTACCCTCACCCGTTACTACTCCATTGCGGTTCTTCATTTCTTTCAACAACATCATAAATGCCTAATACATTCTGAATAAAAACATTTATTTTATCAAACAGCAGAGTAATATGTGAGTTGATCAAAGGAGCTGCTCATCACAAGTGTACAGATCCTGTAGGCCTGCCCTGTTCTCTCTCCTCTTTAGATCGGAGTTATCTGGAAGGCAGAAAATGTGAAACAGCTTTCCCCAGCTTAATGTCCTGGGATATTGTAGTGTAGAGACCTTGGCTTTCAGAATAGCTACTTAGTTAGAACTTATTATGCTTTCTGGCAATTCTGGAAGCTGTATTCTCAATAAATTAGTACCGATTAGATTATGGATCATCAAAATTCATAAATCATCATATATATTTTTTTATTTTCAGCACAACAGCCATAGAGTTTCCAGTCGCTAATGCATGTACTTGCTGTCGAGAGAAGAGAATATTTGCAGCTCAGGGTTGAGCTGTGGGATCGTTGGTGCTCTCCGAGCTTGGCAGTTTTCTTGCAGACATTTTATTACCCAACTAGGTGACATCATCAGTTCTCCAACCATTCCTCCATTGCAGGTATTATTGAATCTTTCCATTTTTTGCACGTAGGATAATCTTGCTGCAGTCACCATATATAAAACTAGCCTTCGATTAGATTAAAAATATATTTGTTTCCTTCACATTTTCGTGGTGGATGTTGCACGGCAGAGATACAAAGCTGTGAGAGAAAACAAAGAGGAAGCTTCTCTCTTTGCTCACAACCAATAATCGTGAGCTTTATTTGCAGCAATTTATTTGCAACTTGAGACTAGAGGCTATTTATTTTGATTTTTTTTTTAGCTAACTTGACTGCTTTTAAATTGTTTTTAATTTCATTTCCATGCTTATAGGGCAGATTGTTTTGATTTCATAAGCTAGAAGCAGGTAATGCTACCTGGAAATCAGGGCCACAAGCATTGACATGTTTAATATGGTAAACGATTAAAAAACAAATTAATTAGTCAGGAGGGACTAAATTTAATTTATGAGGGTAAATTTTAATCACTGGAGCAGCAAGCTGGAGTATTAAACCTATTGCAAAAAGATTTTGTTAACTAATAATCAACTATAGTTATTTTTAAGCTGTTTGGACACTATTTCCTTCAATATCTTAAAATACATATATTGAAAGTTTTCTTCTATACTAGGTTCAATTTAATCAGTATAGAAACTCAAATATTGAATGGTCTGACTTAATTAAAGCCAACATAAAATAAAATCAATACAAGTATTCATATACATAAAAGCCCCACACTCATCCACATGCACCCCGCAACACGCACCCATTGTGCAGCTAAATAAAAATCAGATGTACCACTGTGTGTGAAGTACTGTAATTTATTGTTCATGTAATTTTTGGCAAAGCTATTTATTCTGATTGACTCAAATTGCAATTCTTTCTATGTTTAGAAGTATGCTACATCAGAAATATTACATGGAATTAAAGCACGAAAGGTTATAAAACATGAAGGGTTAATCTATCCTACATGCTAGACATGTAAAAAAAGCTAGAAAACTCTCATCTGAATATGTATAACAATAAAAAACAAATAAATATTAATTAACATACAGCTGAAATTAGTTTTTTTTTCTGTTGGGACATAGACAATCAATTAGAAAAGACTCATGAAAGAATGTTTTTATATATGATAATTGCAGCAAGGTTATTATAAGCACAATGATGGAAAGGATAAAAAATATCTACAATGGAGGAATGGTTGGTGAAGATGACAGAATTTGCAGAACTGGCAAAATTTGTTTGATTAGAAAAAAGACAAGCTTATTTATTACTAACTGGAAATGATGGACTTTTTGGCTGAAAATGAAAAAAATAAACTGGTGATTTATTAATTTGATGATAACAAAGGATAAAATATGGAAAGAAGAGAATCATGATGTAACCTTAAAAAGGAAGGCAGACAATAAATGTATTTATAACTGCTCTAAAGATTGGAAGTTGCTTTATACTTTTTTATTTTCTTTCTTTTTCTTTCTTTTCTTTATCTATTCACCACTTTTCTTTACTGTTCTTTTTCTTAAATTTGTATTATTTTTACTATTGTATAAAATTGTTCAAGAAATATTTTTAAAAAATAAATATGAGAAATATGAATTTCAAGTAATGCTAACCTGAAAAAAAATAAAAGTAGAGGTCCATGGAAGATGTCAAGTGCAGCTCATGTCAGGATCCTGGGGAATCTGTCCAAGAATGCAAACTTTCAAGATATTTGTAGCAAGTATTAAACATTAATAAATAAAGTGGTAGGAAAAGAGACTCCTTGGGATGTGTATTATTCTATGTGTATTATCTGTTGTGATGAAATTTTGGTTTAACTCAAGAGAATGGGGAGCAGAATACCAAGCCACTGTCCAAAAGACTCCTGGGAAAGTAGAAAGCATGAGAGAGGAACTCAGAACATCTCTGCCTTGATTGCTTTAGGTATATTTTGAAATAGAGATAAATCTATCTTTGACAGGTTTCCAAGATGTTTTTCCAACACTCTTAGCAACTCCTGTTTCCTCACCTTGCTTATCTCAAAGAGCTCTCACCTGATCAGAATCCATTGGGAATAGGATAGGGAGATCTAAATATTATAAACTAATATAAAAAAATAAAACTGAAAAAAATGAATCTTTAAAAGTGTGCATAGGACATAGGAAGCAAGGAGGCAGGTTCCAAAACACTAAAAATTTTGATGGGTCCTTGGTGGTCTCTAGAGCTTGGTTGTTTTCTTGCAGATATTTTGTTAACCAAACTAGGTAACATCATCAGTGCTAATAAGGAATGGGCAAATCCCACTCCTTACTAGGGCTGATGATGTTACCTAGTTTGGGTAATGAAACATCTACAAGAAAACAATCAAGCTCTGAAAGCACCAAGACTTCTCATTTCAACCCTAAGCTACAAATATTTGCCTTTATTGGTACTATAAATTATATAAATATGTAAACTGTGACAATACTATTACGGTATGCAGGAGCATCAAGATATCTGATGAAACAAGAAGAACAAGAAAAATAAATGGATGGAAAAATATCAGCTGTCCCCTCTGATATTCCAATATTTTCAGACCTCCAAGTTCACAGGTTACCAAACCCCCTGTAGTTGGGAAGACTTAACTATCATCTAGATATAGGCCTGGTTTTCTCTTCTTGAAAAAATTGGATCTTTCCTGCCTCAAAATGGCAAGTGTGCAAAATCTGGGTAAAGCAGAGAGCCTTTCGGAGACGCACACAACCTTAAGACAGTCTTCTGCAATATTTCCATTTCTCTGCAAGCAAGAGTGAAGGAGGACCTGTGCCATAGCAGCCTTGTCAATTACAGGGCAGTTCCTTTAAAAGCAGCAGCTATTAGACACGAGGGGAGGAAAGTCAAAAGCCCACAAAATCAAGGGCAGCCTATCAAATTCACAGCAGTGTTCTTTCCAGCAAGCTGGAGGAGAACTTCTAGTCTAAAAGAATATTACTCTGCAGCTGAGAAGCCTGCATTTCTGTATCCCGGGCTCCCTCATCATTCTAACCATGCAAGCCAGCACTATGAAAACTCCAGGATTAGCCATGTTTTCCCTCTCTCTCTTTTTTCCCCTTAATTGTCTCTCCTGACAAAGAGCTTTCGAAACTTGAAAAACCTGCAGCCATTTTGTAAACGTTCAGCTTGTCCAATAAAGGAACCACTATGGAGATTGAAACAAGGTAGTTTTGACAACCTGCCAATCGTTTTAGCCTGAACATTTCAGGAATGGATTATCAGCTTGGCTCTAATCTCTGCTATCCTAAACTCTATTCCTTGTGATCACTCAGAAAGATGAACACATATAATCTATAAGAAACTATAAGAAACTAAAGGTGGAGTTCTCTTCCCTGGGAAGACAGGTTTGTATTGTATTGTGTTGTATTGTGTCTCACCAAGTCAGAGAGAATGGAGGATGTGATTAGAGATAGAAGTATCTCCAGTTCTCACACCGGAGAAGGAATCAGTGGATATTTCTGGGATGTGTCAGAAGACGTGGAAACACTGGATCCAAATCTTGGTCCCCACCCTCCCCTGGTGGTGATATTTTAGGCCTCTCCCGGTGCAAGTAAACCCTTTTTCTCTTCCTGAAGCAGATTTTTTTCTTTTTCTTCTTCCTTTCCATATTCACCCTGGCAGGATCTATTCATAGGTCCCAGTTCTCCAGAGTTGAAGTTTCTGACCTATAGATAAAAATTGCCTGCAGTTAAATCACATATAAAACCCAACACAAACACATACCTGAAAAAACGTTTGCAGTTTGTAATGAAACAGAAGTGAATTAGTTTTGGTTCTTCCTACAATGTGTCTGTGTTGGAATATAACTCTGCTTTATGAATTACGTATAATTTCTTCACAAAATGTCTTCTTAGCTCTGAATATAATATGATTATACAGATAATGCTGTCAATTATTCTGTAACACAGGGATCCAAATCCTGCTGTAGATACTACATGTAGACAAATGAATGGGTTACCAAATGTACTTCCTGGATTGATTTAAAGTTCTGGGCATTATTACTTACAGAGTCTTAAAATTGCTTGGGAGATTATTAATTATTTAGATAGTTTTGCTCACGCAAGTGCAGTTTTCCCACTTCTCGCTCAAGTGCAGCTCAGCACAAGCTTCCGTGGCCCAGTTCCAAATAGGCCACGGCCCAGTAGTGGGCCGGGGTTTGGGGACTGCTGCACTAAAGTATCTTTGTTAACCATCCAGAGACCTCTAGAAAGGCCCCATCACTTGCCAGCCTGTTCCATTGGCTGATAGTTCTGAAAATCCAGAACTTCCTCCTGATGTCTAGAACGAATGTCCTTCCTTATCGTTTCGATCCATTATTTCTGGTCCTGCCCTCTGGGAAATACACAATCAGCCAGTTTCCTTTTTTGTGTGTGTGATAATCCTTTGGATATTTGAAGACTGTTGTCACATCTCTTTTTACTGATCTTTTTTATTGCTTAAATATACTTAGATCCATTACCGGTAATTGTTCTTTGTAGAAGATGATTTCCAAACTCCCCATTTCGTAGCTTTCTTTTGAACCCACTCTAATATGTCTACTATGTCAGGGCTTTTTATAATAATAATAATAGTAATAATAGTAATAAAAATAAAAATAGTTGCTCTGAACAGGGGACATTAGTCCAAGTGGGGTCTGACCAAAGGAGAACAATATGGAACAAATATTTCCTGTGATCTGAACTCTCCGTTTCTGTTACTGCACTTCTAGAAAGTACTTTCCTTCATATCCGCTGCTTGCTTGCTTGATTTATATGGCTGCCCATCATGCTGTAATGATCAGATAGCTAGCAACCCATTAAAACACAATGCAAAAATAAACATCATGCTTACCTTGTGATCAACCGAGATGCCCAGATATTTCTTTGCCTTTTATTTCTCCTACCTAGATAAAGTACTTTATTATTCTTCCTGTTAAATTCCATTCTCTTTTTTTCCCCTTGTGTACTGCGGAAGCTTGTCTAAACCCTTTTGAATCTTTATTTGAATTATTAGCCACCTCCCCGGTTGTGTGTCACCTGCAGAAGTTAATAGTGTCCCATCAGCAGACATAACACAATCTGATAAACGTGTTGAACAAACTAGAAGGAAAAACAGAACATTTTCAGTCTGGTCCCTGACTGTGGAGCACCCTGCTGTGAGAAATTTGTCAGCTCCCTCTTTACTGGATGGGTTTTAAAGAAGTGATTAACTTAAGTCACCCTTTTAATATGGAATATTCTTTTATACTGTCATTGCTTTGAAGAACTCATTTGTCATGATGGACTGGTTTGTTTTGAGATGATTTCACTGTCAACTATGAACAGAGTGCAAATTGTTTACTGTGTTGTGAGTGGTGTGTACAACCCAGTGCCAGAAACTCCAGGGCAGAGGTCACCAACTGGTGGTCCGTGAGAAAATTTTGGTGGTGTGCAGTACATCCGGGTGGAGGAGCTGCTCTGGGATGATCAATGGGCCACTCCTGTGACTAGAGCTCTGGAATATGGGACCGGCCAGGCAGCTCGTGGTGGGGCTGGAAATTTCCACTGTAAAGGGAGATACATGCAACTTGCAATTTTGCAGGTGGTGCAACGTGCCAGGAGTAGCACAGCCTTTGCTGCCCAGAATGAGGTAATGGTGCTGTTGCGGCAAGGGGGGGGAGAGGTGCGGGGGGGACACACGACAAAGCAAACAAGTATCAGCAACTTGCGGCTCTTTCGTCCCCCTGCTGTGGCTCCCTCTCGGATGATCTCACCACTGGCTGGCCCTGCTCCTCACCCTCCCCTCCCAGCCACTCCTTGCCTGGCCTGAGAAGGTAAGGGCGGGGGATGCAGACTTGCTCCGTATTCCAGAGTGGGAGTGAAGCCCCCCTGTACTTGCTTCATCTCTTGATGGGTCTCGTGGGCACCAATCCTTGGGACAGTGCTGGGCAGCTATGACCCCTTTAAGACCTGTGGACTTCAACTCCCAGAATTCCTGAATCAGCCATGCTCATCCATATTGAAGTCCACTGGTCTTAAAGGGGCCACAGCTGTCACCACACTTCTTTCGTGTTTTTCCCTTTATCTAATTCTCCTGTAATTCTTTCAGAACATCGTCCCATGCAGGCCAATAGCAAACTGTTTTCCTGCAGGCCTTTATCAATTTCACCAAGGAAAGGAGAGAATCCTGAAAAGGCTAACTGTGGAGAGATTCCTTCTGCTGTATTTTGTTGATAGGAATGCTCTTCAGCAGCAGGAGGGGAGAGCGCCAAAGGTCTTTTTTTCAAAATATAGCCAAGAACAGATGCACGGTCATTATTTATTTTGCTCAGTGCCACTAATGTCATCCCCTTTCCAAAGAAAGATTGTGACACATATACACACACATATACAACTAACCCACTGCAATGTATATGTAACTGTGGTACATTGGTACACATCACGGAGTCACGAGGAATAGAACAAAACATACCATATTTTCTATAAACAGAGTACAGTTTGTTTTGCATTGAGAAAATGTAAGGAGTCGGAGTGAAAATCAAGCATCCAAAATGCACTTTATCCAAATTGGGGAAAATAAAGTAGAAAATCTGGTCCTTGAACAAACACAAATGAGTTAAACTAACATAACTATTATACAAACTCCATTTTTATGACCGTGTAATCCCTTAATGTGGGGGTACGGTCAGGGTGACTGGATGGAGCTGAGTGTTTACTGGCCGGATGCCCTTCCTGACACCACATGGAGTTTGTAGCACATATTTTTTTCTTTGCACCCTAGGAGAGAGAATCATCTGTGGCTACCTAGGATTAAACTCTCAACCTCCCAAGTGGGAGGTGAGCATCTTCACCTCCAGGCAACCACGCCTCTCATAACTATTATAGAAAATTTCATTAATTTGCCTTGAAAAGAAGACAAAATCCTGATAGGTAGTTATCACTGCAAAAGAGCCCTGCCACAATACCAGTAGGAGGATGAAGCACCTTTTGTTCTGTGTTTTGCCTTCCCTAGCCCACCTCACACCCCACACCCAGATCTGGGGTTTTCCTGCCTCCTCCCCATGAGAAGAAAGATACTTTTACTTGCCTGATGAGACAGCAAATTGACCCAATCATTAGAAAACTATATCTGGATATACAAAATATAGAAGAAATTCCAAAGTGCCCTCCTATACCAACATTTCCATTTGTTTAGAATGTTGGGATGCAATTTGCAATTCATAAGAAGAGGCATAACACTGCAGAAGAATGTATTTTCTTGTACATAAGTGTGAGCATTAAGGGAAATGCTCATAAATAAGTGTACTTTAGGTGTGCTCCAACTGGAAAAAAAATCCTGAACCGCTAACCATCAGAAACCTTTCTGCCAAATATTTGGGTAGCAAAGTAGAGTAATAAGATAGGAAATCTGACAAAAATAGATAAAATTAATCAGACCAATTCCAAAAGAGAGAAAACATAGATACACTTTTAGTCAATAAATACATGATAGCAGTGTCCCAATATCTAAGGGGCTGCCATAAAGAAGAGGGGTCAGCACCTGAAGGCAGGACAAGAAGCAATGGATTAGCAAACTAATCAAGGAAAGAAGCAACCTGGAACTAAGGAAAAATTTCCTGACTGTTAGACCAAGGAATCAGTAGAACAACTTGCCTCCAGAAGTTGTAGGTGCTCCAACACTGGAGGTTTCAGTTGTCTGAAATGGTATAGGGTTTCTTGCCTGAGCAGGGGATTGGACTAGAAGACCTCCAAGGTCTCCTCCAACTCCGTTATTCTGTTAAATCTGACTTGCTTTATCATTGTGAAATTGCCATGGGGGACTTGGCCCAACCATCAAATATTCATTTACCAGACTAACTTCCGGATTAAATTGCCTACTTTTTTTTTCTAATTTTCTACAAAGACCCTAGTGAGTCCAGAGATCCAAAATGATACTGGAAGGTGGGACTTTGCTTTCTTCTAGAACACACATTCACATCTATTTTTAAATATTCACCTAAAAATAAAACTAATCAAATGAACAGAGAGACTAAGAAGGACGAGGTTAGGTCGACACATTTGAACCCAAGATGCCCACCCCAGGATTAAGGAAGTATCTGAAGGCCAGACATGAGGGGATGAAAAAGCAGTGGGTTTAATAGGGTCAAATGGGGTTTAAGTATTGCTGTCAGCTGCTCCATGACTCTTCGATTCCTCAAGAATTCACAGCTAAACGTTATGAAAATCATCTAGGGAGATTTATGCAAATGACTAGTTGGAAGAAATCAGAACATATGATTAGTTGTTCACCTTTTCAGTGTTCATCTAAGTTGTCACTCAAAATGCTTTTGCTGTGTTTCTTAATTATTGCAGAGATATTTTAAGCCTGATTGGTGAGTCCCTTTAAATCTGAGCCGATGATTTGCACACTCCCTTTGAAAGAAGCTATTTTTTACGATCATCACCATAAAGTAATGGTGGTTCCTCACAGTCCCAATAAACTTTCAGCTACGCAAAGTTAGAAATTTTGAACTGCAAAGATCTGGGACAAGCAGCAGGATTCTATCTAGAGGCTAAAGAGGCACAAGTTTCTAGGCCAATTATTGGCTGGCCCTCTAACAAAGGGAGAGTCCTCCAGAGGGACTGTTGTGATCAGGTAACATCCTTTTCAGGTATTGCTGAGAGCTTATAGAAAGAGTCACTATTTCCGAAAAGGTATCAAACAGGGCTCAAAACTGGCATGCTCGTGGTAAGCAGAGGAATAAGCTATTGTCTTGAGTTGATGATAGAAAATCTATAGATAGATGATAGATGGATGATAGATAATGAAATATAAATATATGGTAGATGATAGATAAATGATACATGATAGATAGATGATAGATGAGAGAGAGAGAGGGAGGGAGGGAGGGAGAGAGAGAGAGGGGTTACTGAATGGCAAACCTGACTTGTTTGTTTATTTATTTAAATATATTTA
>JANHFL010007244.1:173775-185277 GCA_032468155.1 Oxyrhabdium leporinum | reverse complement strand
TGTTTGTTGTCAATCCTTCTCTAACCAGCTTACCCTGGCAAACCTTGTTAGTACCCCAAGGAAGCTCAGGTTGCATGGAGCAAATGCTGCAATTCCTTGCACGCTTGAATTGTAGTCTAACAACAGGCCAAGGGGCATGCATGGGTGCTTGTCAGGTAGCAGTGTGCAAAGGGTTTGGCCCTTGCGAGGGTCGCCCTTGTTCACAGCTGGGCCGAAGGCTGCCCAGGGTAACTTGCGTGGCTGACACGAGGCTGGTTCATTTCTGGCCAAACGGAAACCCCAGGCCCACAGACAGAAGAGGGTTTTGGGCTGTTCTGCATCAGACATTTCCCCAGGGAGGCAGGGAAGAGGAGATCTATAAACTTCTGTATCTGATGAAATAATTAGCCGGCTGAAGCGACAGAAATCCACGTTGGGCTGTTGGTGTCAAACTCAAAAGTGTTTCTCCACCCTTGCAGGGACCTCTAATTATGGAGCACTCTTTGAACCCAAAGAGAGAGAGAGAGAGAGAGAGAGAGAGAGAGAGAGAATGAGAGAGAGAGAGAATGAGAGAGAGAGAGAGAGAGAATGAGAGAGAGAATGAGAGAGAGAGAGGGAGGGAGAGAGAGAGAGAGAGAGAGAGAGAGAGAGAGAGGAATAGATAAATAAAGAGGAGGGGTTACTGAATGGCAAACCTGACTTGTTTGTTTATTTATTTAAATATATTTATTGCTTTTCCAACAGGCTTTTGACAGCCTTGAAGTGGCTGGAGTTCCTGGGGTTCAGCAAAAGCAGAGGAGTGAAAAAGGCATAAAGCAGTCTTACTGCATGATTTTCATCAACAAAGTTGAGCAATAAGGCTTCATATCTCCGTGATTAACGAAGACGCAATTTATGAGTTACCTTGGGAATTTTTGTCTCATGCTTTAATTGTGCATGTTGGAAAGGAAGTAACATATCAGAATCATGTTATCAGTTATTGCAGACCCAAACAGATGGATAAGCAATCATTTCAAAGCACCCGAGGTCACAGGTAGCAACCACCGCATTCAGCAGTGCAATACTACCAATCTTTTACACAACGTCTCCCATCAGACAGCATTCCTCAAGGACTGCAATTCAGCAACAAAGGACGTGCCTTGCATGCAAAGGTTTTCTGGTGTAAACCCAGGCATCACCAGGTAGGACTAAGAAAAACCTCTGCATGAAATGCTAAAAGATGGCATGGAGCAAGGCTGCTGCTAGCCCATGGGGGTTACAGCATTTTGTTTCTTATTTAAGGGCGATGCGCTTAGCTCTGGGGAAATTAGATTGATTGAATGAAATGACACGGAACAAGGAGAGGGGTAGGAAGTTTAGGTTAAAAGTGAAAGTGGTTAAGACAGATGTTGATGGACAGAATGGAAGGGTGGATGTGAAGGAAGGTAGGTCACTAGAGAAGGCCTGTTTATTATCCTGCCACCATGTGTGGGGAGGAGGAGATGGAACAAGAAGCTCGGTTGTAGCCCTCACATTATGGCATGCATTGCCCCCGGAGATTAATTTGTTGCCCTCACTCCAAAAGATACCTTTGACAAATATCATGCAGAGTGAGGATGAAGGGCTGCCATCTGTTTAATCATGATTGTTTTTATTATATTGGGTTACTGATGTGTTCTCAGAGGCTTGGGGATCATCTAATATAAAAAATCTCAGTCCATAAATAAGTCAGCTGGCTAGATAGCTAGCTTGCTGATTGCTTGTGGAGGTAAATTCTGGGAGGACTTAGCTGATTTTTTTCCATAAACCTTACTTGACCACCCTAGCAATGGAGTGGGAGAGGAGAGAGGGGAGGGAAGAGAACAGCGGAGCGGAGCGGAGTGGAGAGGGCAGGGAAGAAAGGAGGAGAGGAGAGGAGAGGAGAGAGAAGCAGTGTTTTCTTTCTGCCTACCTTAAATAATGTTATACCTTTTATTATGAATCTCTTTGTAATTTATGTGAATCTCTTCCATCCCTCATTCGTGTGTGGAGAATCAGCTCTAGAAGTCTGTGCAGCAAATGAGGCAAAAGCAGATGAATTTCAGTCAACTGCTGAAAGCGCCACTTATGTCGTTTGATGTCAGCTGCAGGCACATCATGCCAGACATCTTCTGCAAGAGTAGCAAAAGAGCCATCATTCTGACATGGCTGCCTGTCCCTTTCCCCTGCGTAAACAACAGGCTTCAGCCTACTCTTTCCGTTTCTTGGTGCCAGTAACAAAGCCAGCTGCAAGAGAAGGCTCTCCCTGATTCTTTGCTGAAGGGTTTTAAGAGGAGCTCTGTTTCCTCTTGAAAAAAAACCCTTCCTTCAAAGCAGGTGGCACGTACTCATGACACACACGGTTGAATTTCAGAGAATGGATAGTACTTTGGGGACCCAGGTTCGCTAATGCAGATGAAAGTTATGTGTTCAAAAAAAAAAAGAGACTATGTGAGCTTCTATACCATCAGGAAATGGCAACAGACTGCACAGCTGGGGAACTAGAAGAAAAAATACCGTTGCTGTACAACTGTGATATCATTTGGATGATTTTTTTTTTATCCCATTAGTCTCTGCTAAAATTAGAAATCTCGCTCCTTATGTATTCCCCCCACCCATCCCAACCGTCCCAAGACAAAACTCATTGTACTCAAGACCAGCCAAATGATTTTGGCATTGAGGCAGAAAAATTCCACAGACCCTCTTCTGGTTCCTGGCAGTGAAAAAATACAGCAATGACAAATTTGATAGCTAACATCCTGCTGCCCTTTTATGAAATGCTAAATCAGCTATCTAGGGGAGTTGCGTCATTTGGCCTTACGATAAGCCAGTCCCTGATCCTCTTGATACTTATTGGTGTTCATCTGCCTTTAGACGTAAAATTCACTGACATACAAGGTGACATCTTGAGCCTAAAAAGTATTTGCTTGGCTTGGACTGCATCAAGTCTAAGGTCTTTTCAATGTCACCTGAGGATGTGATGGGATGCTGAGGTTGATAGTTTTACCTGAAATGCTTTATTGTTGTTGTTACTGCCATTTGTAATGTTTTCCGTACAGTCTGTATACTTAGTGGGGGTGTTTTTGTTTTAGTAATTATGAGGAACAATCTTAGGGAAGTCTGCTGTGGGACTCTAAAACTGAGAAGGAAATTCATGGGCAGAGAGCCTTCCAACCTATTGTCTATGGAGATTCTCATCATCCAGGTCATGGTTGTCTCAAAGGTGCTTCAGAACTGAAGAAGCTTCTCAGGTGAAAAGCAAGACATCTTCAGGGAGAAAAGAAAAGAAAGTCCAGTTGCCTCTTGAAAAAGCACCTTTGAGCTTTCCAACCTATTATCAGAAAAGGTCATCATTGGTTCTGTTGTTCCACCAGTTTTCAAGGATTGGAACTGAAATTCCAGAATTCTGGAGGCAACTGGTTTTTTCTTTGAAGATGTTTCATTTCTCATCCAGGAAACTTCTTCGGCTCTGACAGGATAGTGGGGAATGGAAGGATTTATATTCCTTGCAGACAGCTGGTCATCTCCATCCTTTTAGAGGGTCGTTGAAGCACTTGGAGTTCCTCAGGGTCACCTGTAGTCTGCAATTTTTTCCTCTGGAAATCCATTCCTACTCCAACACCATTCAACCCTTTGAATAAACCACTATCCTGTCAGAGCCGAAGAAGCTTCTTGGATGAGAAACGAAACATCTTCAAAGAAAAAACAGAAGTCCAGTTGCCTCCAGAATAAGCACCTTTGGGATAACCATGACCTGGATGACTGAGAATCTCTACTGAACTGGACTGAAATTCCAGAAATTTCCCCCTCCAACAGGATTCTAAGACCTATTATTATTTTATGAGTACATTTAGCATAACTTTGAACATAATTTACCAATTCCCAAAGCTTTTTTTTCCTCTCCTGCTAGATAATCTCCTCCTTCCCTCCCATACATTGGGTAGAACATTCTCTAAGAGGCATCACCTGAAGAAGAAAAAAAACCCAACCTCATTTATTAAATAAAACTGTAGTTAAGATGTCAGAACAATTCAGGATCTCAGCTAAATGTCAAACAAGCTGCGGCTTGCAAAATTGATCCCAGTGTTTTATGTACCTCTTCTTTGGACAGTGCAAACAACATCTCTCTTGGTACATAACTTTGTTTCCTGTTGCAGGGTACATAACTTTATTTCCTGTTGACCTAAGAGAAACCCAAGGTCTCTGCAGTCACTAACCTCTTCATTTTAGCCATTCGTTCTTCATTCATTTTCTACCTCAGCTGCTGCCTAAGCAAAAGTATTCCTTAGAAAGCAGAAGGTGAGAACATTAAGATTCCAGAGACCAGAGAACTAATCTCTACAATTTATTGCGAGAGGGATTTTAATCATTCTTATTGATAATATGTGTTAAAAGAATAATGGCTTAATGCCCTTAATGATTCATCTTTGACCCAAAATCTAAAGCACATATTTTTTGCTTTTTTTAAATCCATGGACAGGCTTTCTGGATTAAATGCTGGATTTTTAGCTTTGCTGTTCAGATGTGCTTATGCTTTTACCACTAATAATGAAGTTATTTGTAGAAACGGGAGGAAGAAATAAAGATGGATGGTGATGATGATGATGATGTCATCATCATAAATCTCTGTGCGAATCTTTGCAACTCTGGGAATTGATTTATAAAGGTTTTCTACAAGAAATATTGAGCATGACCATTAAATTTAGTCCTCAGCTGAACTACCTTCCAAGTGCCTCCATCACCACCTAGGGATCTGCTATTGCTCTTCTTGTTAATAAAGTCTAGAACTTCACCACTTTATCTCTTGATGTCCTAGTTAGTCTCTGGCTTTCCAATTGTTTTACTAAAAAAATAATAATAATTGAAAGCACAGATTGCTGCCTGACATCTTCCTCTATAAAGGTGGACGAAGAAGGATTATATTCAGTTTTTCTACAATTTTAATTATGGATGCCTAAAGCAAAGAAGGAAGCTTGTATTCTCCCAGTATCACAACATATAGCACTCCAGTCAGCTTGGCCAATTATGATGGATGCTGGGAATTGTAGTTCAGCAGCATTATTCAATAAGAGAGCTATAAAAAAAATCAGCAGTTGGGTTCTCTTCACTTCAATGCAGCAGTTGCTAAAGACTTTCCCTGTGGATGTGCTTTCGTTGCATTGAAATTTACAACAAAACAACTTAAAGAGAGACTGCTTGTTCCTTCAATCTTCTTATTCCTGCTCGAATGCTACCAAAATTTACCTCCATTTATTTTCTGATTAAATTCCTGAGATTTACCACACACCTTTCTATTTTCTTTTTAATAGAATGCTAGCATGTGTGTGTGTGTGTGTAGCATGCAAATGCAGCTTCCCCTTTGCAGGGAAAGTTAAAAAACAATACAAATCTACCAATACAGAATGAAATATTAACCATCTGGCTGAATAATTTTATTTTTTAACAATATTTCCTAGAATAGCTGTCCTATGAGACAGCAACCAGAATCTTCCACAAGCTCAGTACTTGAATCTGAAATGATAAGGCAGAATTTTGTGTCTTAAAAAATTTTACATTTTTTTGCTATGATATATAATCATATTAATCATAAGATGCTTTTGTGGCTTAAAACTATTATGCATTCTATTCAAAAAGGTATTTTTAAAAGATTCTGCAAATTCTGACACTGAGCTGAAAGAATTACACTACTAGTGGACCCCTCTACTAAGTAAGATTCCTGATTAATAATCTAGAACCAGTCTTCTAATGCTTTGTAAATATGAATTGGCTTCCCATTTATAGCTGGCAATCTTTCTGTGGTTTTGAATAAGAGGCATCAGGCTTGAAGCAATTTAAAATCCTTTGTCAAGAACTGGATTTCTTTTTATGCATCTACAATTTTATTTAAAAAATTGAAGGAAGAAGATAAAAACAAATAGAAACTTATATAAAGAGAAAAGGGGGTGGGTGGGAATTAAAACTAAATTGTAAGTTTACCTCTTTCTCTATAGTTAATTTTTCCATTTCCGCCAATTCCTTACGCAACTATCCCTCCGCTGTGGATAAAACCAAATCTTTTCATTTTGCTGCAAATAATAAACTAGCTGTGGTTATCATGTATAAAATCAAAATCCAATGATTGTTTTCAACTGCCTGTCCATCAGTCTCAGAAGAAATGTCTCCAGTTTCAATTATATATTAATCTTTAAAATCTAGACAATTTATCTGGTGGCATCTATCAACAATTCATTCTTTGTATACAATTTGTGTTTAAGATCATAGCATAATGTAAATTTCAGTTCTTTCAGCCACATATTTTCCCATTGTTCCATCTGTATTTTATAACCAAAATTTTACATCTTAGCAATTACACATTCATCATTTGTACACACTTCTATTCAAAACTCAGACTCACAATGTTTACAATGTTTATACGTTATATTTAATTTAATTTGTGATTTTCTTCATCTGCCACACAAATTTATATGTATATTATTCTACCATTGTCTAAATGGCATATTAGTTGTCAAAAAATGTATGGTCCGAAATAAAAGTATCAGTCTAGGAAAGACATTCATTTTAATCACAGAAATTCTCCCTAGCAATGACAGTTGTAATATCTCCCATTTTAAGATATCTTTTTCATTCCCTGTCTTAACATAGTTATTTTGAACTAACATACAACAGACAGTCACAGTGATACTCAAATATTTTATCTTCTTCTCAATCTTAAAGCCCGTTTATTCGTCAATTCTCTTTGATCTTCTGTTTTCATGTTTTGTTAACATCTTCATCTTTGGCTTATCACTCTTAAATTCTGCTAATGCACCATTTTCTAAAATTTGTTGATTAACGTTTCGATTTCCTTTAAAAGATCTTCCAAAACCAACATCAAGTCATCTATAAAAGCTGTTAATTTGTAAATCTCTTTTGTAACGTTTACTCCTACAGTTTTCCTATTTTATCTTATATCTCTATTCACTATTTCAGGAACCAAAATTTTAAAAGTGGCAACTATAATTGATAATAGATTTCTATTAATGAATTGTGCTTTCTGGGAAGTAAAAATCAAGCTTACCCATTTCATAAAATTCTCTCCAAAATTACTACCTTCCAATACTTTAAACAGAAAAGTCTAGTTCAAATTATCAAAGCCCTTCTCTGCATTTAGGAAAATCAATGCAGTTTGTTTTTCATTATCTTGCTCCAAAAAGTAATTTTGTTAGATTAAAAACCCACATTGATTGTCATGAATAAAAAATTTTCAACACTGTTTTCAGGCTGTCAAAATAATTGTGAACAATTTATAGCTATTATTCAGTAATGTTGTTGGTCAATGATTTCTTGTCCCTCCTCATGTATTAGTACTATATTGCCTTCTTTGCAATTTTCTGGCATTTAGTATACAAACCTGACAATCCATCTGGTCCAGGAGACGTTCCTGGTTTAATTTTTTATATAGCTTCAAAAAATTTTCTTATTGTAATAGATCCAAACATAATTTGTCTCTGTTCCTCTGTAAATTTGTTTCTTTTGCTATCCATCTCTTTTCTCTAAAGAGGTGTCACTTTCCTTAGACAAGTTAAATAATATTGATCAAATGTTTTTTTTTGTATGGTCACATTGTACATTAACACAGTATCTCCCTCTTGTAATTTCAATTCTCTTTTTCTTTTCTTCATTTATATGCCAGCCGCTACCCTGGTTTATTGGCAAACGCAATTTTTTTTTGCTTTACCTAATTCCTTTTTATTGTCATTTCTCTTTTTGTTAATCTATTTGCTGAAATAGATAACTTTCATTATAATAGCTAAATCTGCTGAGACATGCTTATCTACACTGGGAATTTCTTTAATTCTCTTTCTTTTTCCTTTATCTCATCCAAAATAGCTTATGTTTTCTCTTTCTTCTTTTGGGGTTCGCTATTAGATTGTATAAATAACCTCTAATAAAGCTTTGCATTATATTGGAAAATTTCTTTTAATTTCTTTTTACAATTAGTTTCCATCTGAAAGAATTAGATTTTATTTTGTAAACAAAACTCACAGCAATACGATCTAAAAAACTGTTTGGTAATATCTCTGCTTTAGAGACCGTAGTAGTTATTTGAAGTCAGAATCATATCTATTCTCGAAAATAATCTGTCTTTCTGAAAAACAGGTATACTCTTTTGAATTGCCATTTTTGATCTCCATATATCAACCATCCCTAAATTATCTATCAATAAAAAAACATTTTGGTAATTTACCATGAATGATTTTAATGTAAGTTCTGTACAATTGTGGAGAGAAAATATTTTATATCTTTAAAAAAAAGAAAAATGTTCCTTGTAGGAAAATTATAGCTTGTTTTAATGTTATCAAATAATGATTTTTTTTCTCTTTTAGGGAGTATTTGCTTCATTATAGTGCACATTAAATATTTGTAATCCGCAATCAAGTCCAAAATGTAGAAATATTACTTGTACTGTCATCATTCGGTTGGAGGTTTTGTGTACCATCCTCTGACATCCTCTTCATTTGAATCTCCTCCAAGTCTTCTTTGAATTTTTCTAAAAAATCTCTTGCTTTCTGGGCAGAATTCAATCAAAACATCTGTTTAATTTTTTATTTTTTTTAAAAAAAAATCATGTTCCAATTTGTCCTATAAAATGGGATCATTTCCTGCTTTAATCTTAAAGTAAAAAATACTCTTTCCTCTTGGTTAAAATTTTTAAGGATGATATATCTGTATTATCCATCTTCAGTCTTCTATTAAAATGCTATTGCAACTTGTTCTCTCATCTTTTTTTGACATAGTACAAAATAACTCTCAGAACATTTCTTATTCTTACAAATCTTGAATTTATTCTATGAAGTTTATCAATTTCTGCTTATGTATCCTCTTCGCAATCAAAAAGAAATTGCCAAAACTTTAATAATCTTTTCTCCAGCTTTATCAGAAACCTCTGGGATAGCTCAAAGTCTCAAACATTTTTTTTCTTTCTCTGTTCCACAAGAGCCAAATTATCTAATTCTCTTTATGGCTCTGTCTATAATTATCTTACTCTCCAAAATGCTCACTTTATCATTAATTTGTTTTACATCTAGAAGCACTTATTTTTTTACAGAGTTTCCCATCTCCTTAACTTCTTCTTTCATCTTCTCTTTCATCTTTCCAAGGCTCTCATCCGCTCTTTTTTCAAAAACTGTCAATTTAATATCAAATGATTCAGCTAACTCACTGTCAATTTGCTCAAACATTTTTTGAAGAAAATTTTGATGTAATTCCTCTCTCTGCAGGTTGCTCTGACAATGCTCCCCTCCATTCTGGATGCTTTTCAAATAGTTGGCATTACGATATAACCCCAAAGTGAAAGTATCTAAAACAAGGAGGAACAAGGCAGGGTCTCCCACTTTCCCCCCCTCTTTTATCTTTCTGGGCCTTTGCATCAAATGCCACTCTGTAGTTAGTCAACATTACTATCCATATCTCCACAGTTACAGTCAACATTGCATTATATTTTGTTCTAATACAGTCCACAAATTGTCAACACTCTACAATAATAAACAAACATTCCCATGAAGGTCCAGTTCATTCATCTTAATTCTGGTTTATTCAAAAACACTTTTACTAAAAATAATCTTTTAAAATAACTGTCCCCTTATCTGTTTTAGACTTTCTTACATCAACTCCTTCTTAAGCTTTTTGGCAGAAGTTTTTAAAACATTTTTCTTTATTTCTTTGTAATCCAATATGTAGTGAAATAAATGATAATTCATTAAATAAAATCTTATTCTGCTGCAAAGAAAATCCCTCTTTACCTGTAAATTAATTACATCCAAAAGTGATTAAGAAATGAGGGTTGGCTGAACTTGGTGTCCTATAGGCTATCTTAAGGCTGTGAACTTAGATGGGAAACCTTTGACTCCCAACTGCTCAACTCATGAGCCAACTGCAAAAGTACCATTTCTGCAGTTTACTCCCAAGGAGCAAGTGTCTGGAGTGCAAATGGGCAATCTCACAATCTCTCCTTTGCATGGAGAAACTTTGCAGGCTAGCATTCACCCTCTGGTCAGTGTTCTCCACCACAGTGGTTCCTACTTCTTCAGAGATGTATGGTTTGCCATGATTCTCATTGGAAGTCATCTAGAGCAGTGTTTCTTAAACTATGTTCCTAGGATCCCAAAACCCTCTCAATGATCTAAAAAATCAAAATTATTTGCCAGCCTCTGTTGAAAAATAATACAATATTAAAATCTCATCAAATAATAATGAGCAGCAGTAATGGCAGTGAATGTATCAATTTTAATTTTTAATACACTGAATATCAATAAAAACTCATACAGAAAAAGCTCTTTTGGGTATTCCATAGTTTATTTTTTAAAGTGGAACAGTTTCTAACAGGGGAAAAGTTTAAGAAAGAGTGGTCTAGAGGTTAATTAAGTCTTCCATAAGAATTCAGTTCAAATCAACTTTTTTTGTCAACTTTTTTTTTATTTTTTTAAGGATACATCCATATAGTTACATGGACAGTGTGGTATCTGAGTTACAAAAATGATATTAATACAAAAAGAAATTACTACATTAATCAAACTTATATGGTTCTAATGTTGTTTTACATATATTGGTACATAGTCCTTCATTTTTCAGTTGTTCAATATTTGCTACACCCTTCTATAGTAATAACATTATTCTTGATCACACCTGATAACATCCTTTTTCAAAGTCTAATTTTACCCTTTACTTTTCCTTTTAAATGTGTTATATAAAAATATGTACAACAGTATTCTCCCTATTTCTAATCTTTTACTCTATTCTAATCTAATTCTTAATACAGCCAATCGTTTTAAAGAAAAAAAAGGAAGAATCTTTTACTATCCGTGTTCTCTCACCCTCTTAGAAGTTACACTTTCTTTCTTTTAACCACACCTCCCATAATCCTTCCTTGGGTCCTTGTCTACATTGTTCGTATTCAACACAGCCATTATTTCCATCTCCACTCTTTTTTACTGCCAGTTTACCCCCCAGGTCTGCCAAATCTTCTGTCTTTCCCCCAAAGTTATCTTTCAATGTGTCCAATTCCATTTTTTAATCTCCTAGTATATATTCTCCCAACTGTATTTTGTCCAATTTTATTATCTCCTCATTCCTTTCTTCTTGTTCCCTTTGTTGTGTAGTCTGTTCCATAACCTCTAAACTTTCAGTTATTTCCCTTGTTTCCTGGGTTTCATTTTCTTGGTTCGTTATTCTTTGTTGCACATTTCCAGTCTTTCCAGTTATGTCATGTAGTAGATTTCTTATCTCCCTGGAATTCCTCATCATAGTATCATAGAGAATTTTTGTAATGCCTCCAATTCATCCTGGTGAGCCATCTTGTCTTGTTTTTTTAGGAAGTCCAAATACTACTTCATTGTCTATCACTGCTCATAAGTCCATCCTTTTTAATTTCCCAAAGCCAGTAAATTACTTAGCATTGTTCATCAGGAAGTACAATAAGTTTAGTTCTTTATATCCCAGTTAGATCCATTTATACAGTCCAGGGCATTCCAAATAGCTCCTTAAGTT
>JANHFL010007244.1:97798-114192 GCA_032468155.1 Oxyrhabdium leporinum | reverse complement strand
AGGGAGGAAGGAAGGAAGGAAGGAAGGAAGGAAGGAAGGAAGGAAGGAAGGAAGGAAGGAAGGAGAGAGTATGATTTCTACTCAGCACCCTCTCTGCTGAATGTTTAGGAAGATATTTGTCTTTAATACAGGAAGAATGAATAAGAGAGTGAGCGAGAAATGTGTCTAGTACTGCATTTAAGGAACTTAAAACATTTCGCATACAAACTTTTAAAATGGATTACACAATGGTAGCTTAAATTCAGGTAATCCATTTACCTGTCATGCAGGCACAAGTCCTTAATCCATTCCCCAAACCCTTCTTGTGGGGTTTGCTGTCAAACAGTTTCTAAACCTAGTTGTTTAGCTCATGCTGATAACCTGTTCCTCTCCGCTTTCATTTTCCTCTTCAACAGGGGTAAAATAAAATTACGGATGGTTTACCTTGAGAGGAATAGGAACAAAAATAAAATGATGGCATGCAGTGTGGATATTTGCAGGTAGCTCAAAGTAATTATACCATGTAAGCAGCATCAGAACAAGCCTGGTTTTGTGAAAGAGGAGATTATAGTTTGGAGAGCATGGGAACTAGAGACAGGAAAGTATGGGAGACACATTATTGTCTTTCCCATCGAAGTTGACAATATAAATAAACCAACCAATAGGAATATTGGTTGAAAAGGTAATAGGAAGTGACTTTATATATTCAATGACGAATGGTTAAATGTCAGGCTTGTAGAAGTTTTCTTTGGGAAGCTTTTGACTTACCAACTAGAACTTGGTACAGATGTGGAATTGAATAACTTTGAGGCAGGACTTGGTTATGAAGACTTGGACTGAATGAACTTTCAGTCCACGTTCACAGAAAATTCCTCTCCTGGATACCCCAAATTTTATTCAGCTCAGAGATAACAGAATTGACTCAGGCTTACTTAACAGAATATCTGTCTTACTAAAAGCATTGGGAAAACGTAACCATGATTCAGTGAGACTTACATGCAATAAATTTGGATTGACTCAATGTTCAATGAATGTTGATGTGTTGAGAAAGATTGAGGTTCATAGTTGAATGTTAACAAAACCTAGAGAAATTTAAGAGATGTTCAAACATAGACTTAAATTCCTTTCTCTTTAAAAAAAAAAATAATGATCGCCACTTCTGGTAATGTGGTTAAGGTACAGGAAAAGAACCAATGAGGCCTAGGTTTATTCCACCCTCAACTTTCAAATTTTGTGGTATTTTTGTGTTTTTTCAGCCACTCATTCTTTCTTGACTTGACTGCTCATTGTAAAGGGAATAAAAGTGGAAAAGGGAATAAAACCTTCTTAAACTCCTAAAAGAAAAATAATATATAAATCTAACAAACAATCTTAACATATTTCAATGACTGTTCATAATCTGTTACTGAACCTTCAGATGAGGTTTTATTTTTGTCTATACTTCAGAATTCTTGGAAAGTATAAACCTTTTAGATAGGCTTTTGAAAATTGTCTATCCTAACTGTAATACATTTTGATCAAGTAAAAATAATTCAAAACCAGATTTTTCCCCAAGTATTTGAAATTCCTGTAAGTAGAAAAAATAAAAAATATATAGCATTATAATGTACCATGCATGTGTGGCATGCAAAAATTGTCTAACTGAAAGCTTAAGAGTGTAGGATTTAGTACATCACAAAGACCACCTTGAATTGAGCTTGGAAAACACCCAGGAATCATTGTAACTGTCTCAATAGAAAGGTGATATGAGATGCCCTGGTCATCAGATTCTGAGCTAACTATGAAAAGCTAACTTTCCAAACTGCCTTCAACAGTCCAACAAAGAGCATATTGTTGTAATCCCACCACACCATGTCTCTCTTCTCCAAGTAGGGATACCACTAGTTCTTTAAGATGCTGGCTTGCTTGAGATAATGTATGCTTATCTAGAATCAGCAGTAAATTTAGGAAAGATCCCAGACTGTGATCCTGCTCCATAAAGGGAAGTGCAGCCCATCTACCCATCCCCAAAGGAGGGAAATATGACCTGAATTGAAAAACTTATCCCTGGATTCAGAAACAATTCTACCTTGCCTGAATTCAGTTGAGTCTTCCTGCTTTCCTTAACCAGGCCCTTGTAGCTAGAGAAATGTGAAGTTTTTCAATGTATCCCATCCTGAGGATATATTGCAAAAAGTGCAATATCATCAGCCTATTAGTGATAACTGGCTCAACTGTACATATCTTTGCTGGAAGCAACCCATAGGTTTTATCTTATAATATGGAAGAATAGATGGAGCTTTGTGAAACTCTCTAAGACAATTCCAAAGAGGTTTTGAGCAGATGTTTCCCAATGCTGTCTTTTGAGCATGCCCAGAAACAAAAGAGCAGAACCACTGCAGAGTGACACCTCCAATCTTCAGTTCCCGAGCACTCCATAGATACATTGATCAGTGGGAACAAAACCCTCTGTGAATTCCAGAAGAATCAATGAAGTCAATATCTGTCTTCTATATGACTTATTCATCAAAGGGACCAAGGCCATCATTTGTCAAATCCAGATCTGAATCCACACGGGAAAAGGTGTAGATAATCTGTTTCATCTCAGAATTCCTGGAATTGTAGCCTCACTTCCTTCTCTGCTTGAGGGTTGAGTTTTTTTCATTTGTTTTTAATTGAACTATAATTAACAAACATTATTGGGTAATTAAATTAATATAAATCTAACATGGACAGAGAAAAAAAATGATATATAAAATACAAATAAATCTATTAAAATAGACAAGTACTGTACAAATAAAAATTACCATACAGTATATGTAAAATATTACCATATTATAGTCTACTGTTATTGAGGTAAGCCATAAAATCAATTCAAATTTGATAAAATTATGGTTCCTGCCTCTGATATGGCATTATTTTATTTTATTTTTCTAATGTGCAATTGAAGAGGGCTTGTTAATTCACATCTCAATTGTTATGTTATCTACAGTTTTCCAATGTTGGGCCATTATTACTTTAGCTACTAAAATTAGAAAATATGTGCCTTATTTTTAAGCATGAGATTTGGTCCTGTAAATAAATGTGATAGGCCTGACTTTGGGAAGCATTCAATTCTTTGTTTAGTGATGGTACTTTTCCCCCCCAAAAAATTATGCCAAAATAGAATAACTTTATTGCATGATGACCTCAAATGAAAAAATGACTCTTTTTTTTTAAACAACCTCTCCAACACTTGGAAGAATATATGTGCCAATCTATTCTGGAGTCAAATGCCAGCTATATATAATCTCCCGCTGCAGTTCTTGCATTGAAGCTGAGGTGAACCTACTCCAGCATACTCTTGTTAAAATAGATCAGTCTAGAAGAGACTTCTTAAGCAAGGTGTCAGAGAATTCCATTTGCTGTATAATGGTGTTAATCTCCGAAATGCAGTCCTTAGAAGTCCTTATAAAACAAGCCAGTGAAAGATCTAATAGGCAAGAAATGGTGGGAAACAATCCAAGTGTCTTACTCACTTCCTCAAAAGACAAGCAATGAAAGTCTCAAACAAACCTTATGCAATGGAGTGCTGGATACCTTAGATAACATAATGTAAAAAGTGGCACATACCCAAGCTATTTTGCATGTGAGAAAGCATGCAAAGTGGTTACAATGAAGCTTGGATGGTAGAAAGATGGTGGATAGGACCGCAAAGAGCTATGTCAAACATCCAACAGCGTTAAGAACTCCAGAAGATATAATCAACGATCACTACAGTATTGTCTTTGTAATGGGGACTGCCCAATTTGTTTCAATTTATTCCTAGACCTGCACCATAATCATTCAAGTCTCTTCATCACACACAACTGCCTGTATACCATGGGACATTAAGGGCTCTGGCAAGGAACAGGACATAGCTTAATCACCGTCACATCAAGCGCCCGGAAGACTTTACTCTTTCAAGTTTGATTATCAATAGTATAATCAATTATATTTAAGGAAATATATTCCAGTGCTGCCTGGAATCCAATTAGTTCCATTAATCTGGGCAGACCAACTAATCTTCCCTTCCTCTTCAGAAGGGAATTTGTTGTGGCAGCCCAGCTTTCAGCAAAGAATGATTTATCCCTGGCAAGGTTATCACATAAGAGATCAAATCAAGAATCTGGCCAGATTCATAATGCTGAAGTGACTGGAGTAAAGCATGACATTCTGAATGGGGATGATGAAGATCATAGACCCAGTTGGGGATTCCAATAAACATTGGGGCAAACAACAGAATTCCTACCTTTACCTGAAATTCCAGAGAGATAGGTTATACACTCTCAAAATAAACCTACTTACAGGCCTGGAAAGTGAAATGGGACCTTTGTGGACCAAAGCAGTATCCTTCCCCAACTACTGCACAGAATATCAGCCAGCAGAAGGGAAATTCACCTTCCCTTCTCTTAGATCTCTATAATACCACCATCCAGCATGCAGTATGTTCTAAGATGGCATATGATAACGTTTGTCACTGGAAATAGACTTGGTACTCAGCAGGAGTAGCAGCAAAACCTTCACTTGTTCAGTTGATTCAGAATTATGAATAGATGTGGTAGCCATCTTTATGAACAAGACGTTCTATCTGCCTAAACCTATCTGTCTTTTCCCTTTGTGACGTATCTCTGATTGCCCCATATTAGTTGGAGTGGGACAGAACATAGAGAAGGCTGAAAATATTTGGCCCTTTTTGATTTTCCTCCACCACTAAAGCACCGTGTAACACAAGGATACTACAAAGGTAGGAAACATTTTGTGAAAGGGTATGAAGGAAACTAAACAGGAGGAAGAGCAAACACTGTAGAGAATAATCTTACCCACTGACCAATTTTAAAGATAAGGAGCATATACTAAAACAGTCTTACCTATCTCCCCAATTAAAAATAACAATTTAACCATCCCCTGCCACTACCACCCTTACACCTTTGTGTGTTTGCTGTGTAAAATTTTGTTTGATCCAGCCAGTGGCCTCTGCTTTGATAGCCAGGCCAGGCCAACATCTCTGGCTCTGAAAACTGCCTCATGTTAGCAAGGCAACTCATTAGTGAAGTTAGAAGCTGCCATGAGAAGTTCAGCAAGAGGGTTCAGCCGATAAGAAATTCACATATCAAAGCACATACGTCTTTTCTGGAAATGCTTCTTTGTAATTTCCCCGTATCTATTTTTGCAAATCTTGTTTCAAGAGTGAGCTTTCCTTCAAGCCTTGTAGCTTAGATTTTGGTTTACCATTATTTGCCAGGATGAGGAATACTTCCCTCTCCATAAAATAACCTCCTTGAAAGTAGGTTTAAAAATAGATCTTGCTGAATCAGGCCACGGCCTATCATAGTCTAGCAGATTTTTTTCTTTCCAAAGTGGTCAACCACATATTTCTGGAGCATTCACAAGCAGGAAGTGGGACTGACCCCTCTCCCAACTGGTATTTGAACACATGCTGCCCCCAACTGGGAGGCATTTGTCTCATTTTTAATGCGGGAAAGGCAGATATGAAGATTTCATTCAATTCTTGGCAATCTATGTCTCCTCCCTGAGCATCACTTTCACTCCTTTATTGTCTGATGGCACAGCCATTTCCCCAGCTGATTTTCAGCTTTGAATACACTTAAAGACATTCAATTATTATTGGAGGCCCTCACGGTAGAACAGCCATTTGTCTAAGCTGATCTGAGGGTTCCTTCCAATCTTAGGATTCTGTGATAGCTAATTTCATTCAGCGTTATAAGGATGGAGGAAAGACATTGGTTCCTAAATCATGTTTGTTTAAATCCAGAGCATACTTTATTATTTATGATGAGGGAGCATCAACATAATCTTGCAAAAAAACTGCTAGCTATCAAAATGCCCTTTCATTCCCCCCCCCCTCCAAAAAGTTTTTTTTTTGAGGGGGGAAGAAAGGATCAAAAATGGCAGATGTTCCCCTTGAATTGTTTGCCAGGAAGTGTTTGAAAAACGAAGTGAGGGAGGGGTGGAAAAGTCAAGAGTTTAAAGAAAGAGGGCATTCTGGGCCATTTGACTGCTTCCAAATTTAATCCAAGCGTCTCCTTTCAAAGGGCTGCCTGCCGAGGTGGGCTTTGTGTCCTCTGAAGTCAAATCCAGACAGCATGCAGAGAAAAGAACAACATCTGTCTTGGCTTGTCATATCAACAACAACAACAACAACAACAAAGGATTCGTCTCCTTGCATCCGGCAATGCAATATAGATTCACACCGTTAGAAAAGGACAGACTGACACTGCTTCTCTTTCAGTTTCTCTCTCATTGCTGTTTGCAGTTCATTAGGAGGAAAACAACTCCCTAAATGAAGGGAGGTTTTAATGGCCTCCTTTGTTTTGATGTCTCATCAGCATCCTGTTAATCCAGATAACCTTTGGATTTTTATAGACATGTTTTGCAATTAAGCACCATCATACTCATCCAAGGCCTCTCTTGTAAAGGGATGACCAGACACTTTATTTCATTCAGAATGACATAATGATTTATCAGCCATAAGAGTCCTTGAAAAGGAATGTGTCACTCCACTCCAGATCTTACAGTAGCAAAAAATCAAATTAATAATAGAGGATAGATTGAAATAGTCTTTTTAGAAGGAATACGATACGTATTAAAACAAAAAACAAAAAAACCTGAAGTGCATAAGAGCAGAAATGAGCCTTAAACATAGGATGTAGAATTTAGTGCAAAAATTAACATGACGTCTAGATCAGCTCCCCAGAAATTAATGCTATAGAATCACTGTGGATAGAAATACTGTTTTTCTCCTGAAGAGTCAAAGGAATTGGTGGGAGAAATATTCTAGCAATAAGCAATGTTGACACTGCTTTCATAGCAATAGCACTCAGACTTATATACTGCTTCATGGTGCTTTACAGCCCTCTCTAAGCGGTCTACAGAGTCAGCATATTGTCCCCAACAATCTGGGTCCTCATTTTACTGACCTCGGAAGAATGGAAGGCTGAATCAACCTTGAGTCAGTCAGAATTGAAGTCATAGAGAGAGCAGTGAGTTAACCCTGCAGTACTGCATTCTAACCATTGTACCACCATGGCTCTTTCATAGCTAGATAAAGGTACACTGGAATCATAATAGATGTTAGAAATTAGAAACAACTTTTCTAAAATCCTGAAGGTGGGGAGACAATCCTAGATTTAAGCCCAAGTGGTACCATAGTAAGACGTACAATATTGCCATCATGAATCAAGAAGAAACAGTAGCTACCTAGCTGCCAGATATAGGGATGCTCAGAAAATCCAACGTTATCATATTTTGCTTCAAAGAAGAAAACATTCTGAAAGAGAAGATACTTCAAATGGAAGAGAAGGGGAAAGTCAAGAGGTTCCCAACCATCAGGATTCATTGATGTTTCATAGGACCACAGTAACGTAGTCACATAGATGTAAAACCTACATAAAGATGTCAGCTTGGTTAGAAAGCAGCATTGGAAGTTCTAAGAGGGAAGAAAGATTCTTCTCAACGGGAATAAAATGAATTGTGGAAGCAGCTAAAGAAAATACTTTGAGAAGCGTGATGTTACAAACATTAAAACTAAGAATGAATATTCTTCTAACCGATGAAGGAAGAAACATAGCGCTGGTGGATTGTTTTCTTCAAAGAGTTATTGGAGAAGGCTATGGAATTTGCAAAATGGATGAAGACTAAATCTTTATGGAAGGAAGGAAGGAAGGAAGGAAGGAAGGAAGGAAGGAAGGAAGGAAGGAAGGAAGGAAGGAAGGAAGGAAGGAAGGATTTAGGCAGGCCACTTCTTTGATACACATGGCCTAGTCCCTTCCCCTCTTACCCCTTGACCTGGGCTACTAAGCGAGAGGTATGAAACTGAAACCACTATTCCCCTCATAAGATTTGCTGGGTTGGCTGAAGTAAGGTTAAGTCAGAGTTTCTTCCAGTGGTGAAATTATTTGCTCCCGAGCTCCAAAAAGCACCACTGTTTCCATCTGCAAACTGATTTAAGAGCATTTCCTCATGTACCACATCTAAGCCAGAGGTCAGTTGGCTCACTTTCCAGGGGAACGTAATGTGGGATCCCAGAGATGTGGGACTAATCCAGAAGTGGTGCAAACACCTCTCATGAGAAAGTGCAGAGAAGGTGGATTCTACCTCCTTCCTGTATCCTAAGATTGCAAGGAAGGGACAACACTAGAGAGGCTGAAAAATGCATTTCTCCCCCAAGATGTAATTGGTTCACGACTATAGAAGCATGTCAGACATCAGACTCAGGGAAATATATCTGAGGTTCATACCTATGTTTTCTTTTTAGAAAAGTTGTTATGAAATTCTTTCACTTTCAGGAAGATGTAAGATAATTTTAGAATCTATAGAAGAACTTCATAATTTTATTTTACTCCACAGTGTCACACTGGACATGTCAAACTTTGGAAAGATAAAGGAGACCCTGTGGATTTTATTCCACGAGTTGTTGACGACTATAGAGGGTGGTGCTCAACTCCATTTTGAGGGCCACTGAGCTAGCATTGTCCAAAAATGTTTCCAAGGTCATGTGATCAGCATGATGTCATGGAGAACCGTTACCTTCCCACCAAAGTGGTACTTATTTGTCTCCTTGCATTTGCACGCTTTCAAACTGGTAGGTTGGAAAGAGCTAGGGTGAAGAAGGGAACTCACCCCATTGCATGACACTCGGGTCTTGAACCTGAGCTGCTGGCTTTTCAGCCAACAAACCCAATGTCTTCACCACTGAGGCATCATGCTCTCTTATCTGACTTAGCTTCCACAACTTCAATGGATCTCTCTACGATGACTAAGCCTGCAAATAACTCAGTACGATTTCCCCCCCCTAATTGATGCCCACGCACTTTTTATTTCTCTTGACACTTCTGAAGTTTTATTCTGCTTAGGGTAGCTTTTGAGGAGGTCTTCTTTTGCTGAGAGGGAGATGTGGAGAACGTGGAGGAGGGGGGGAAGGTAGAATTAATAGACCCTCAAATAAAATCTCTTTTCCCCTTCACATTTCTCCTTCAACATGTTTTCATTTCTCTTTCACTGGAAAGTTTATGAGTATTTCACCACTGTATGATGTCTTTGATATGGGAAGCAATAAATAAATTGCTGAAAAAAATAACAATAGCTGCATAAATGCATCAGCTTGTTTTTGAGACAGTTAAGCCTGAAGAATAAAGATGATGGGTTGTGATGTGGATTAACTTCTCAGACCACCTAATCCTGAATCTTCTTTTATTCTCGTGGTTTTGTTCCAGCCAGGGCTACTTTCCCCTTAGTTCATTACCAGTGAAACACCAACTGAATCCTATTTTATCCTATTGATCAATCTCGGAGCCACAAATCAACTCGTCCTGTGCAAATCCTTCAACTTCTCTCTCCAAGAAAGATAAGAAATGCTGAATTCATTTCTAATCACCAGCTCCCGGCTTGGCACAACCTTCCCTCTCTTTCCCTTCCCACTACTTAATGAACTCACTATATCTTGGATCAACAAATTAATATAGCCTTTGTTTGCTTCTTTGCTGCATGGAGAGCTGAGAGAGCAATAATAATCAGTTATGTCATTGCTTGACCAATCTGAGTCCTTCTGGGTCTTTTGCAGACTGCTTTGTAGCATATTGGCTCCATTAAAGGAGGCTCGGCCGGTTGCCATTTCCTTCTCTTCCGGGGAGGGCTCCTGTGTTGCTGAGATCTGCAGCTTTTCCTCGGTGAGCAAAGCTTTCATCCCCTCTTATTTGTTTCTGACGTGCCTTCCATTAATGGGTGGTGGGTGAGCCTTCCTTTGACATGGAGAAGCTGAGAGAAGATGCCTTTTATTGCAAGTGATTAAAGCGAGGAATGGCCAATAGGAGAGCGTTCACTCTCACTTCAGGGACTACCATGGTGTGATGATTACTTAAGGACAGAAGTGATTTATTATGGCAGAGGCTGATTCAGTCCAAACTGGGATGTGTCTATTAAATAAATCTGTTTTCTGTACTGCAGTTCCGTGACATTTACCAGCTCATCTAAAAAAAAAAATGATTGGAGAATGAAGTGGTTCTGAACTGGCATGATTAACCAAGAATGGGGCGTGTCACTGATCTTGTCTCTAGCTTCCTGCCTAAATAGACATTTCCCCCCTCCCCTTAAAATATAGCATTCTCTTAGTCCTATAGTAACTATGAACTTATTGCTTAAGGATTCTCGTGTGGCCCCACGTGTTACACGATGGGCATGTTTAGAAAACCATCCAAGTCAAGAGTTTTGGGGAAAAAAAAAAAAGATCAATGAGCAAGTAGGATTCTCAATATTACATGGTGAGGACTCAGGCAGCATCTGCTTTGGGAGACTTTAAAAGCTAGGGCAAGGAACAGTGAATGGAAACAGAGTATTTGATAGAAAGCTTACAACCTGAAATGGAACATTAAACCTTGGAATGTTTCGTCACGCCGAAACTTATTTCTTTTGATCGTTTAAGCAAAGGGAGATTTCTTGTCACATAACATTCATGTTCACGGAGCTGCAAGAGATGGTAAGGGTTCCTGTTTTATGAATGAAGAATTGAACGATTGGCCCACTATATACCAAATTAACAAATTTTATATTTGTTAATTTGGTATATAACAAATACACAAGACAGACAATATAGAAGATAGCAATGCCATGTTTTCTGTCTGTTGATGCTGGTTAGTGAAGAACAACGTCGGATCAGATTTAAACTTGAGGCTTCCAGTTTGCAACCACTTCTTTTAGCTGTTGCACAGAAACAGGGCAATAGTTATAAACCTAGATTCACAGAAACCTTACGTGAAATATTTAAGTACTGTATGATCTTTTTAACTTAGCTGGGAAAGAACCTTTAACTGCTATGATCATAAACACTTAGAACAGAACCTACTTATTCTGCCAGGGATAACCTGATCCTCTGTGTCTCTCCTGGGCACTTTGGCAACCAGACAACATGAAGTGAGATGGAATTCTATAATTCTCCAAGGAGAACAACTTTACCAACAATGCTTTCCATATCATTGGTAGGTTTCAGTTTCAAAATCAAGCAGGGGAGAATTTGCAATGGACAGGAAGTCAAGCCAGTTCCTACTTCCTGTCAGACATCGGCTATTTCAAAATATTCAGAGGCTAAATAGTAATTATTTTTAGTGAGGTTCTTGTCTCTTCAAGATTTAATCAGTCAGTCCATAACCAAGAGCTGTTTACATCATTTATCCTGAGATAATCATCCTTTCCCATGCTTCAGTTGAATTAAAGGCCAGTTGAGGAGCTGAAAGAAGTTTAAAAAGAAGAATTAGGAAGATTTAAAAAGCTGGAACAATGCATTCCCCCAGACTATATTTTCTTTTAGAGGAGGGACCACTTCAAGTGGAACAGAATGTGTTTAGAAAGTAGACAATAGCAATAACACTTAGACTTATTACACTGCTTCACAGTGCTTTACAGCCCTCTCTAAGCAGTTTACAGAGTCAGCCTACTGTCCTCAATAATCTTGGTCAAGGGTGCCAAACTCACTGCCCGCACCCTGGATGCATCACGTCCTGGGCCCGCCCCCACCTGGTTTAGCGAAGGGGGAAAAAGTCCCGATACATCATGTGATGCCGCTGTGATGCCGTGAGTTTGACACCCCTGATCTAAGTCCTCATTTTATGGACCTTGGAAGGGTGTAATGCTGAGCCAACCTTGAGCTGGTGAGAATTGAACTGCCGAGCTGCTCTCAGCAGAAGTAGCCTGCAGTACTGCATTCTAACCACTGTGCCACCAGGGCGATAATGTCCATTCACAAGTAGAAATTATATTACAGAGGGAGAGTGTTCCCTTTCCTCAGTCTGAAGCTCAATGCAGGCACAGGGGCGTTTCTGACCAAAAAAAAAAAAAAGAATTCAACATGGCAGTCACACTTGTACAATCAAAGCTTCACTTTTTAAATACATTGCATGAGCAACCCATGTAAAAAAAAAGGGGGGGTTTGTTTCAGTCATATGATGTTGACTTTTTTCCTTCCTCTCTGCTGACACCCCTAAATCTTTAAGGTCCAAAGAACTGGCAGAGCAGACTGAGAATGTTTGCAGCCATTGCCGGAAAGGAGAGAAACTCTCGTGGGAGATGAAACTTAGCTGGTGCTTTTCGTTTAAAGGAAGGGGATACAGTCTATCTGTAGTTCACCATAGCTCATGTATCTGAAGAATTCTAGATATGGAAAGAAAGAGGGAGGGGGGGGTGGAGATGGCACCAGAAGAATGAATTGCTGCAAAGTCGTTGGTTGATAAATAACAAGGCTACTTTAAGAGTCATCTCCAATTGCTCTAAAGTTCTTTATTCATTTCCTGGCATATCTTCCTCTTAAAATACTATCCTGCCTTTTCGTTATTTTATTGATTTTTTTTTATGGTGCTTTTGAAAGATAGAGGACTCCAAGGGCCCTTGCTAAAAGTTCCATTTGGCTGAGCCTCCTTCCTAACTTCCTTTAACAGGTTTGCAAGAAAAATACGCAGACTGAGGTTTCTCTAACTCTTGGTTTCTTGAAATCTGGTGTGTTCTGTAAGCTGCAGTTGAGTGGATCACACAGTGTAGCAGCTTGCAAACCATAGTTTGTAAAGTATAATAGATGCCTTCACACAAAACAATAAGTTAAAACCAGGGGTGGGCTTCAAAAATCACAGCAACGGGTTCGCTGCTCGGTTGCTGGGTGGGCATGGCCATGGTGGGCGTGGCCTAGCCGGCCTCCTGCACCATGGTGAGGTTTTCGCCTTCCCCGGGGTCCAGAGGCTTTTCTGGAGCCTCTCGGAGAGCGAAAATAGCCTTCCCCCGCCCCCGGGCTCTGGATGCTAGGGAATCCTGTTCTTCTCCCTCCCGAGCCTCCACGCGCCCTGCACTTACTGCATCCACAGCGGGCCGCATGGAGACTCGTGGGCGGGGCCAGCCAGGAGTGGGATTTGGGGGGTCAGCAATCCCCGCAGAATCGTCGCTAAGGGTATGCCCGAACACTCACAAACCCCAGCAGCCCACCCTGGCTAAAACCAAACAAACCAGGTTATAGGTTAGTTACATAGGACTAACATATCTGGGCTGCAAAAATGCAGAAAATCAGTGCACGTCAGAAAACAAAAACAAAACCTTATCTTTTTTCTCTTTGCTGCAATCTTTCGTTTCATGTTGATGGCCCAGACACTATAGTCCTCGCTTAGCATGATGCATGAGTCCCATTTAAATTCATAAATTATGGTTTAATTCATCACAATCTATTAAATCATAATTCGGCTGAAACCACACAATAAGCATAAAAAAAGAAAAGAAAATCACATTTAAATTTAGCATGGCACATGAACGGAGCTTTAGCCTCTAATCCTAACCCTAAAGAGAGAGTAGGACTTTTGAATACAAATACTTCTAAACGCACCAAGAATTACAGTTATGTTAAAGCAAATTAAATGTATTGATCAATCCAAATCACTGGTTATGTACAATTAAGCCATAACACGGGCAGGACAAGTTTAAGATTAAATGTTTGATGGATCATGTTCTGTACGCATCTAATCTTCTTTTCTCTTTTACTTTTTTTCTTTCATTTAAAACTATGTATTCCTTTCGCTTCTTCCCCTTTTTTCCCCTTTAAACACTTCAGCCAAGCCTTCAGATGCAACTCTTCAACTCCCTCTACCTCATTAAGCAATTAATCAGCCTAGCTGGCCTTGCCCGGGCTCAGTGAACTCTTCAGCTCCATATGATTGAGTTGTCGCATCAGAAGCACTATATAGCAATGGGATAATTAATACTTAGCTTCTACTGTGAGGATCACTGTACCTTTCAAAACGTTGTTCAAAGAGGAAGGCTAAGGATGTCCAAGGACCAACCATTGCTGGAAATGGGGCATGCTTGGGTCATCATCAGAAGTTACATTATTTAAGCAAATACCAAAGGGGCATTTCTTATGTCAACATGGGCAATACTGCATTTGTATAGGCAGAGACTTAATCCCCTGTGTTCACTGTGTGTTATATGCATAGTAAAATATAAAATGCAATATACAGATATAATATACAAACAGTTGGATCTCATTTTAGTGGACCAGATAGTGTGAAGTGGACCAGATAGTGTGCAAAGACATGTCTCCCTCCTTGTCCCCTTGCACAGAGAGAGAAAGAGAGAGCGAAAGAGAGAGAGAGAGAGAGTCATCCCTGTTTCCCATAGATTTCGGCGGGTACTTAAATGTATTTTAACCCATCTTTCCACAAAACGATGCCTATGATAGCAGATAGTTACAACAAATACAGAAGAGTCCTACTATAAATATAAGGAGAATGTAATGAAGTAGTTCTAAAATATAAAGTAAATCATTTTTAAAAGAGTAGACAGTGGTGACAGTAATGTTTCATTTCATTCTTATTTGTTAATTTATTTTCAAAAAGTCTGGTTGATCTTCATGACCAATAGTTTGCCAGGTATCATACACAACTTTAAAACAGGAACAATTTACAATTGAGGTGCCTACCTACCCTAACATATAATATAATTATTTTTTAAATACCCTAGCAAACAGGTCGATGAGTACCCATTAAAAAAAAAACAGAACAAAACTAATCTAGTGACATATCTTCCCAAATAGATCAAGGATAAGGCTTTGTTTTTCTGCCATTGAAAAATGTTATTCTTGGTTATGACACTTGAGAACATCCTGCTCAAATTGCTTTCATGCACCAGTAAAATGGGGTGGGAGGAGATGCTTGTTCAAGGGTTTGTACACACACCCAAGTTGTGTTGTGCAAAGCATTTAAAAGAGGCTCTTCACAATAGGAGTTAACACAGATCAAGCACTTTTGTGATGTGAAATGAACTGCATCTTTTGCAAGGCGTGCACACACACACACACTTGCTTCTGAAGCTGCCTCTGTATGAATGTCCAGCCGAAATGCTCCCTGTGCGTGTGTAGACAACCAGGGCAGATCTCCAAGCAGCTTTGCACACCTTGTAAGGGTGTGCCCAGGGGTGGGCTTCAAATTTTTTAGCAACAGTTTCGCTGCCCGGTTGGTTGGTGGGCTCCGGAGGCTTTCCTCGAGCCTCTGGGAGGGAGAAAACGCCCTCCCAGGGCTCCGGAGACTCTCGTGAGACTGGAAATGGGCCCGTTTCCGGCCTTCCCGAACTTCCGGGAGGCCTGTTTTTTGCCCTCCCTGAGCCTCCACATGCGCCCTGCACTTATCTGCATCCACAACAGGCCATGTGGGAACTCCTGGGAGGGCAGGGGCAGAGTGGGTGGGACCAGCTAGGAATGGAATTTGGTGGTTCACCTAACTATGGAGAATCTTTGCTAATGGTCAGCCTGAACCCGTCAGAACCCGTAGCAGCCCACCCCTGGATGTGTCTGCGTTTACCCTTTTTAAAGAGCATTGCTTCATATGAGTGCCTTTTGAGAAGCATCTCCTTTGGAATGCTGTGCACATCCCCAGTAAGCTGGTAAACTCTTTCTGTTTCAGATTCAGCTCAGGGTCAAAGAGGAAAGCAATATAGATCTTCAGGAACTATTAGAATGCAATTCCAGTACCTAGACAAATTGGTTCGAATTCTAGCAGCTGGTGCTTCCAAATTGTTTCAAGGTCACTCATTCATAATGCATTACAGTAATTAAATTTTGTTCTCGTGGATCATATGGCCAAGCCATCCCTATCCTGTGCTATCCAGGAAGTGTTTCCCATTATTGTTATTGTTGTTGTGGTTAATCATCATCATCATCATCATCATCGCACAGTCAACCAGATGTTCAGAATGGGTTTGGCATTTTTGTCTACCTATCGAGTCCTTACCAAGGACCTGGGATAGGCAGATCTGGATGTTTGATGGTGTTACAGATATCATCGCAGGATGGAAGCTGCTCCCAGTAAATCTGCCTTCTGCAATTGACTGCAATTTGTCAATGCCTATGGTGTTCAAGTGGTTCTCCAGATGTTTTGGGACTGCACCCAAGGCGCCTATTACTATTGATACTACCCTTGCTTGCTTTTGCCATAGTCGTTCTATTTCTATTTGTAGGTCTTTGTATTTTCTTATCTTCTCCAGTTCTTTCTCTTCTATTCTGCTGTCTCCAGGCACTGCCACATCCACTATCTAGAGTTTGGTGGGTTTTTTTTCTTATCGACAACTGTTAAGTCCAGGGTGTTATGTGGCAGGTTCCTGTCTGTCTGGATTCTGAAATCCCAGAGAAATTTAATTTCTTCATTTTCTATATTTTCCTCTGTTTTATGGTCCCACAGTTCTTGCTTACAGGCAAATGAAATTTCTTGCAGATCTTCCAATGCACCATTGTTGCTACTTTGTCATGCCTATATTATTGTTATTGTTATTGTTATTCATCGCACAGTCAGCAAGATGTTCAGACTGGGTTTGGCATTTTTGTCTACCTATCGAGTCCTTACCAAGGATCTGGGATGATGATGATGATGATGATGATGATG
>JANHFL010007244.1:83582-95777 GCA_032468155.1 Oxyrhabdium leporinum | reverse complement strand
TATTAGAATGATAGATAAGTTGACATATTAGAATATGATGGTCAGAAACTATTGTACAACACTAGCACTGTTTAAAATAGTATTACTCTGTTTTTCACTTTTGTTTTACGGTAATTGGACTGCCAGGACAATTACACTGTATTCAATATATTTATATGTAAACAATAAAAAAATATATCAGGAAAAAAAATAGTCTCAGGCCCTTATGAATATGTGTTTTTCAAAAGCATTCACATTCATGGAAAGTTCTTATGGCATCCATAGTTCATCCCTGTGTGAATATGCACTTCCTTTTACCTATCCTGAGTTAGTCAGGCTGAATGACTTTTGAGTTCCAGTGTTATGAAGGGAAAAAAACATTTCCCCATTCCTTTTCTTCACAATGTACATTACACACAAACAAACACACTTTTTAATTTTGGATAGGAGAAAATATGCTAGGCTGGAAGGTCAAGCAGCTGAAGAAACTAATGAGAAATTACTTCTGTGTTGTTGCCACAAGAATACGCAGTTGTATCCCTGAAGTTTAAAATCAAGGAATTCTTCATTTTACCATTCCCCTCTCCACTCATTTTTGCCACTAAACTAAAAACTCAAAAACTTTTCCTAGTAATCATCCTCTACTGCAGCCCTCACCCCATCTGTGGCCAACTCTGCAATATTTTTGGGAGTTTGGTGACTAGAATTAGGCACAGCACATCAAGAATGATCACAGCACAAATCTATCAAAGCTTTTTAATTATTATTTTGGATCTCTTTTTAACAAGCCATGTTATGAAAGGTGCTTTTCTTTTCTTTTTTTGCAGTATTTGTTCACAGATTGACTTTTGCATCAGTTTAGCAGTGACAACACCAAACACCCGAGTAGCATGCATGATCTTTTCGGAAATTCTCAGAGGAGGATAAGGCTAGCCGTTTGCCACCTTAGACCATCGCTGCCTTACATTTCCTGCTTCTAATTCTCGTACAGTTCTTACTGAATCTGCACACTTGGAATTGTTATCCTTTTTTTCCCCCTAGCTTTAATAGGAAACAGGCACAACTGTGCCTTTGCATATATAAAGGACACACCAAAAACAGTGGGAAGCAGATGTGGAATGGTAAAACAGCTGCAATGTAGCTGCCAATCCACTAGAGGCGCCAGACCTTGGTCACAGAGAGCCTAGTGAATCAGAACATCAAGACTCTCTTCTTTCACAAATTCAAAGACACGCCAAGCATGGGTAAGTGGACTGAGTTTACAGTTGGGGAGTGGGGGAAGATTTCCCACTTTTGTTCTTTTCTCTTAGTACCAGAGAAAGGAAGGACGAGGTACCAACAACACCAAATCTCGTAAATAGCTCTTGCTCCGAGTGAATCTGGGAAGTGTGAGCATGATTAATGATGAGTGTCTGCTGGGAATTGTCTGTGTTGAGGGAAGATAATTGAGTCTCTATTTTGAGGTGATAGAATTACTGATTGGATTGCAAAATTAATTGGTGTTGTTTGAGGGGGAAGAATTGATTTCAGGAAGCTGATAGAGGAGCAGAGAAAATAAAGGAGAAAGATTAAGGATCTCTCTCTCTCTGTTACCATCTCACACCCTCCCTCTTTCATGGTCTTCACATCATATGAGCATCACACAATTCAAAAGGGCATGGGTGCCCCAAGTTAGAGAGGAATTTTCTATCCCTCGGGTTGCAGGATTTTATCCTTTATTCAAAAAGCGTACAGCAACGTCGTCCAAGAAAAGGAATAGCTTAAACAGAATCCCTTAAACCTTACAGCTTCCATTTCCCAATAAGGCCAGGAATGATCAAGATGGATGAGGTTATAAGATGCTCTGGGGGAGAGATTACCAAGTGACCATAAGGAGTCAGAGGGCATCGGGGCATCGGAACATAGGCGAAAAGCATGACAATAAAATAGCCAGGGTGTATTCACCAAACTTGCCGCTCACAATACTCTTCTCACTTCTGTGCGGATTTAACGTTCAGAGTGAGAATCAAATATAACTGACGGTCATTATTAGATTCATTATCTATTCTTCAGAAAACAAGAAATAATAGTTTCACAGAGATAAATAATGATGCATTTTTTCAAGATTCAAGAAGTAATAGTCTTCCTTTAAAATTGGGGGGGGGGGGGAATGACATTCAAATGTCTTATGTTTCATTTGAAGCCATAGAAAAATACTGTTCTGATGCTGAGGAAAGTTGGTAGTTATACCTCTGCCATCAGTTATATTAGATAATATGAATAATGTTTTTCTAAAAATTCATAGTGGTTTTTTTATATAAAATTGAGCTTATAGTTGTAGATTTTTATTTTGCAGTATCAAAAGCAAGCACAATATACATATATTTCTGATTGTAGTCAAACAAAGCAACTTGAAGTTTGTTGAGATCAGTAGCAAGAAAGATTTACCATTTCAGATGTTAATATTAATGCTTTAACGTCAAGGTTATGTGAAGAAACAATCTGGAAGAAGGCATCTGAGAAGCCTATGAACATTCAATGTGTTTGCTGAGGACTCAAAATCTTGGTTGGAATTTTTGACCAAGAGAAATTCATTTAATCACATCTTGAACAGCTTTTTTCTAGCATGCTAAAATGTTTCTTTGTTAAACAGACCAAAAGCGTATCATATTCACTTTTTAAACTCTCTTAATGCAATTTGGCTGTCACTGACTGATGCTGTCTTTTTTTTCCCTATGTTTTTATTTGCATTTTAGATGACTTGGGATGCTTTTCCTTATCATGGATTTGTTGTTAGTTAACCTGAATTTATTTTATGGAAAAGAGGGGTGTAAATTCAGTAAATTAAATATAGCATACCATTGTTCCACAGAGTAGCAAACTGCATCAAAGAAAAAAGCTTCCAAAACAAGTGGTCCTTTACTTTAAGAAGATTAAATCTATTATAATGCCAGCACCTCAACAAATATACTCCTATCAGCTCAGTAATATCAGGTTATTTTACAGTTTTCCTTGTATGCTCCTGGTTCTCCCCTCCCCCCTCCACATATTTCCAGCAGACAGCTTAACTAGACCAGGCTAAATCAGCACACTCCACCCACACAAATACTTTATTCTTTCGAATAAAAATCAGAAGGCATTGTCTTCACTGAAAAGATGCATCCTGATGGGACTACAGATTTGCTTTAAGAATATGTGTATCCCCAAAGCAGCTTTTGATATGATTGATCAGCCTCTAGTGTTGCATGATTGGCTACAGGATGAGCATGTTCTCCAATATTCTTTGTCGGTAAACATAATAAATTCAACACAAAAATAGTTTGTCATGAAAGCGGCTGACTGCGAAGGCTCCTGGATTGGGGCTGAAAGGCGAAAGCAGAAGCAGTATGCGTCATCCCATAATTGGATAGACCAGATTGCCCTGATAGTCTGGTCCCACTGGAAAAAACACTTAATCTTTCCCCTGATATAGTTGACAAAGTGAGGAGAGCCCATGGCTTGGAGGTTAATACATCTACCTAATATGCAAGTAACCCAGGTTCAAATCCCAGCAGGGTATGGCTAGCTGACGAGAGCTAAATAGCTTGAAATAGATCTATACTAGTCTCCCTTCTTTGTCGGTAAACATAAATTCAACATGTTCTCCAACAGCTCATTTTTGTTCATGATGAGAAGTGAATTATGTAGGTGATGTGTTTAGTACTGGTCTCGTATTAGACTCAGTTAGTCATGTTGATCTGCTGATTGTTCAGACATCTCTCCCAAATAGAAGGTACAACTTGTTTTCATCTCAAAGAAGATCTAGCTGCATTCAGAAGTGATACCTCTTGTCCAGGTTTTTCTAATTGTGTGGGTGAAATAATCATGACCTCCTCACTGCTACTTTATTATTAACTCTTTAAATTTAAATTAAAATCAGGTTCAAGGAAGGTCATCTTTCCAATTTTCCTAAAAATGAGGTGAACTTGGGATGCAGTTCAATCAGTGTCTGGAATTATCTTTGGGAAAGTTTTGAGGGAAATTGGTTCCTTTCTTTTTCTTTCACTATTAAGGCAGTTGAACGGGCCCAGCGGGACGGGTACTTTATGCTTTCCAGCTATCACCTATTAGCAGGCACAGATTCCTTTTCTTATTCTCCGAAACTCTCATGTGAATAGAGACCAAAATGCATGAAAGAAGTCTTTAGCTCAATCATTTTGTGACAAATGAGGAAGTTCTCACCTCCTCTCGTTTGGAGCTCATGAAGGCAATCCATAAGGGGGAAACTGATATTCATGCAATTGGGCTGGAGATGAGGGGGAGACGGATGTTTCTAATAACCTTGAAGATAGGTTGGAGAAGGGTGCTTGGAACTTGATCTGGGGGGAAAAAAAGCATCTATGGGGAACAAGAAGTAAAGGCATGTCTTTTAATATATGTGAAAGGAGCAGCAAAATCAGGAGCAATATTTTTTTATTGTTTCTTTTTTCTTAACAGTGGAAAACTTACCCCCCCAAAAAAGAAAAATTCTGCAAAAAGAATTCTGCTTTACTACCTTATTCTCAGATTCCTCTAGGTCTCTTTTTTTTCCCTTTTTTTCTTTCAGCTTTATTGTTGGAGATGGCAGAAGGTCCTACCGTTGCTCTTTTTCTTTACAGCTGCACATCTTTTCCATGCTCTGAAGCTTCTCTGTAGGTTCACCATTTCCTCCTGGTTCCTTCTGGGATTTAAATCGTGCTATCATCTCAGGGCTGAGTGGAAGAATGAGAAGCCAAGGCTCCTGGAAAGAGCCCGGCAGAATGAGGCAGAATATTCATTCGCACAAACACTTTGGCCGCTTTGTAATTAAATAAGTGCAGCAATCCATCGAAGAATTCTCTGCCTCCGAGTTGAAAGCAGATTTGAAAGCAAGCTCCCTTTCGTCAGACTGAAAACAAATGGCTAGGAAAGCAATGCAAGAGAATGGTTCTGCATGGCAGCATCACAATTCCATCTGTTCCAAATGCATCCACAGAGCCTTAGGAGCTGCTCAGCTAAACTCTAAAATGCTGCAGTAGACATTTGTTTCTATCCAATTTTCCCAGCCCATTTAAGTGTTTTTGGTATTTCTAGCTGAAAACAGGCTGCATAAACACACAGCTCCAGTCCTTCCAAATCCAATTGCTCCTTTAGTCTCCTTCCGGTCCAATCTTAGGACCCTGGTGGTCCATGAAGCAGATGTGCTGCAAATGACAATTGCTTTTAAAAAAAATATTTTTAAAGATGCTTCCCTTCCCCCCTTCCACCCCTTCCTCCCCCCCTCCCAGAGAACCAAAGGATGGTTTGTTTTATTAGCAGCCCATTTGGACAGTGGCTCAATCTCTGCAGACTTCTGGACATTATATACTGTATATGAAATGTTAAAGCCGGTAACCAGCAGTTCCCGTTCGCTGTCTTCCAAAATGAAAAGATTGTACGGCCTGGTGTTGTGTGTGTGTGTGTGGGGGGGGGGTTTCTCCCTAAGCCGTCTTCGTGGGTTCTTATTAGATTAGTTGTAAATTCTGCAAAACAGAGAATACTTATAAAAGGCGCAGACAGCAGTCAAACATGTGATAAATTAGCTTCGAAATAATGGTGCTGATGATTGACAGAAGGTAAAAGGTTTCTGCCCTCCGGGAATAAAAGTCTTCGTAAGTAAGACAAAGTGCAGTAAGCAGGAGACTCATTCTATACCTTTAGCTATAGGTTGGCTCCAGCAACGTAGTCCATTAAAATTGCAGCTGTAAATAAGTCAATTAGAAAGTACATACGGAGAAACTAGGGGGAAGCAGATCCCAGATTTCCTATAATCATTTCAATGCTTTTCCTCTCTCACCTGTTATTATTCACCATTTTAAATATTTTTGCGTCCCATTTACCACAAGAAATTGTAAAATACAAATTAAAATAGGAATACCTAATATGGGTTGTCCTCGACTTACAAATATCCGTTTAGTGACCATTCAAGTTACAATGGCACTGAAAAAAAGTGACTTATGACTGTTTTTCACACTTATGACTGTTGCAGCATCCCCGTGGACGCTTAGCAACTCGCATATATTTAGGACGGTTGCCGTGGTCCGGGGTCATGTGATCTCCCTTTGCAACCTTCTGCCAAGCAAAGTCAATGAGGACGCCAGAGTCACTTAACAGCCACGTTACTAACTTCACTGCAGTTATTCACTTAACAACTAGTGGCAAGAAAGGTCGTAAAATGGGGCAAAACTCACTTAACAACTGTCCTGCTTAGCAACAGAAACGTTGGGCTCAATTGTGGCAATAAGTTGAGGATTACCGGTTTGAGGACGCTGTCACAAATAAAATCTACGTAAAGAACTACAGCATTTTTATTTTCCTTGCATCACACAATGTAGGTATCAGCTACAGTAGCTGTATGGAGAAGTCTTCCCTTCCCTTGTGTTTATTTTGTTATCAATTTTGAGGGTGTTGTTGTTATGTCCTGTAGTTGTGGACTTACTTCCAATTATACTGAGAATGCAGTCCCTTTTCTTTAGAACAGGTTTGGAGCAAAATATATGGGTTGTTTATTATGCTTAAGGGGCAACCTTTCTAAAGGCATTTTGATCTGTTGGGAAAGAAAATGAAAGAATAAACCATTTCTTCCCAGAAAATGTAACTAATAAATCAGGGCAGTAGAAGGTGGTGGTTGTTTGTTTTTTTTTGGGGTGGGTGGGTGTTGTTCACTTGTTGATTGCTTGGTTGCTCCCTTAGCTTTGTGTATACCTTTTACAAATGATATGATTGTGTATGTTTTTCCATGCATGTACATCACCTCGTTATCATGCATTTATCCTTGGGGGTTTTCCCTTGTTAACAAAATGCTCTATATTTATCAAAAAGAGGAAAATGCCTATAAACACTCTTTGGTTGAGGCAGAAACAAAAAATTGCTGCTGAAATGTTGCACAGTGGTCCTTTGAATTATTTTCTAGAGTTCCACCATCTAGACAAGGAGTGGAGAGCAACCTCAAAAACCCAGGCTTGGCAAAATACACACATTCCCTAAACAGGGAAAGGGGACAGGCCAGAACGTCAGACGTTCTGAAGCCCCCCAGTAAATTCTGTCTGGATCTTTAAAGGGTGTACGTGATCACTAAAAGTGACACAGAAATATACATTTACAAGGGAAAAAAATATTTTTGGGTTTCCATTTTCTTCAGACGCCCATGGGGTAATTGTAGGAACCAGGATGGATGTTCTCACAGTCAGATTTTTCATGAACAAGTGATGTGGGAAACTCAGAAATGGTAAGATGTCTAGACTGTAGCATTTTTCCAATCTTTTGGCTCAGGTCGTTTTTTTTCCAAAACTGCAGTTTTATAGTTCCTCAAGTGCTTGCTTGGGTCGATTGTTGTTTTACATCATTCTGGACATGGTCCTCCAAGCCTTGACATCCAATAATATCAATTACAGGATATCAATTGGAAGACCTGCGAGCAACAGCTGGTATTAGAAAATAATATGTTTTACTCCTCCTGTGCTCCTGCAAGTAACTTTCTCTCTAAGGGTACTTGCATTTGGCTTGGTTGCCATTCACCAGTTCTGCCAAAGGATTCTGAAGTCATGCAAGCATCAGATAACAAAATAACAGAGTTGGAAGGGAACTTGGAGGTCTTCTAGTCCAACCATTTGCTCAAACAGGAGACCCTATGCCATTTCAAACAAGTGGTTGTCCAATCTCTTCCTCAAAACCTCCAGTGATGGAGCACCCACAAACTTTTGGAGGCAAGCTGTTCCACTGATCGATTGTTCTCACTGACAGGAAATCTCTCCTTACTTCTAGGTTGCTTCTCTCCTTGATTAGTTTCCACCCATTGGTTCTTGTTCTGCTGATTAATTGTTCATCATCCTTCCCTCCAGGTCTGGAGATGCTGAGCAGAAGCAGAGGACACCATAAGTCCATCAGGGATTCTTCCAGACAAGAAACAGGAGTGCAAAAATCATAATAGTTTATAAATTAATAATATTTTATAAAGATTCTAATAATATTTAAAATAGCACTAAGACTTTAATCTATGCATTTTCAATGTTTAATTATTTTTACTTGTTTTATAACTTGTAAGCCACCCGGAGTCACCTTGTAAGGGAGATGGGGGGCATAAAAATGTAATACATAAATAAATCTAGACCGATGATGACATACCTGTGATTTGCATGCCACGGAGGACACGCCAGGCCTCCAGACCTTCTGGAAATCCTGTGAGAGGGGCCTATTTTCGCTTGGCCTCTGGAGCCTCATGAAAAGACAAGACGTGCTTTCCCCTCACTTTTCAGAGGTTGCAAAGCCGTGCAAGAGCATTCTCCAAAGTTTCCAGGCCTCGTGTAACCTGGAGCTGCCTCAGGTAGGCATTTTGAAAAAATATTTACAATTATGTCCCTATGTATTTGTTTATTAAATAACCATTTTAAATAATTTAATTTAATGTATTACTCTTTGTCATGAATTGTTTCTTTTTTGTCAGTGGAAGGGGTTGGTGGTACACCAGCAGAGTCAAAATAGGCATTTTCTGAATTTTTGATATGCTGAGCCCAAAAGCTTCATCATCACTGTCCTAGACAGTGCTCTACACCCTGGGGCAGGGATGTCCAACCTTGGCAACTTAAAAACCTGTGCATTTCAACTCCCAGAATTCCCTGGCCAGCATTCATGCGGACTGGGGAATTCTGGGAGTTGCAGTCCACAGGTCTTAAAACTGCAAAAGTTAAACATCCTTGCTCTGGTGGCTCCTGGAGTAACAAGCAAACAAACTACCTTCCCTCCCCTGATGGGGAAAAAATACATTAATAGCAGTCTTCACCCCCTACGTAATGCCTTTATAGTTATCTATGTGTTTTGCAAGTGTTAGTACGAGGGGGAAACTGCCTGACCCAAAAGACCTAAGTATTTTCTGCATATAAATTCTCCCCGAAAGCTTTAGAGGTGGCATGACCCTATTGATTGCAATCAGGTGCTTTTCCCAATAGCTGCAAGCAAGATTGTAGATTGCAGTGGGCAGTGGAGAGTTTCATTGTGTGTGTGGGGGGGGGACGGACGACACATTTGCATGTTGATAAGAGAGAAGAGGAGGAGGAGGAAGAGGAAGAGGAGGAAGAGAATAAGGGCTCACCTAAGCTCTGAAGTCAGGAGGCATTAGGAAACACATCTTCAGTTCTTATATCAGCAAGGAAAATCAAACCAGTAGGGTTTGGGAGTCTATTTTTAGAAGGAATTGTGAAACGGGTTAGAAATGAACTGCACAGATTACTATATTTATTTATCTTATTTATCTTTATTATTGTTATAAATAACTCAAGGTGACAAACAATACCCCTTCTTCCTCCTATTTTCCCCACAACAACAACCCTGGGAGGTGGATTGGGCTGAAAGATTGTGACTGGCCCAAAGTCCCCCAGCCACATTTCATGCTGAAGGCCAGACTAAAATGCACAGACTCCCAGTTTCTAGTCTTATTCTTAACCGCTAGATCAACCTGGCCCACTGATAAGACTATCATTAAAATGTAGGAAGAGCTGAGTTCAGGATACAGTGGGGGTTAGAGGCAAGAGCTTCCACGAACAGGCAAATGGATGCTCCCAAACCCTGCAGAGCTTCAGAACCGCAAACACAAAAGAGAGGTGTTGTTGTGTGAACTGTGCCATGCTTGAGCATGAAGAAAATCAGCTCATTTGACTAGGAAGGAGAACATCACCTAGACCCAGAGAAATGATATTGGTACAGGAACAGCACCAACCCTGCAGATGGGATGGCTTAAAATGAACCCAGAAGAGGCAATGTTTGGATTCACATGAATGAGATATAGGATTCATTTCATTCCCAGTCTCACTATAATCTAGATAGATTAGGCTTCCTAATTACTCTGACCAATTTCTCTGCTGTATTGAAATTTGTCGCTAATGAGCTATCTTACTCTTTAAAGCCCATCGTTTTTACAGAGATGTTCTCTTGAAATTACCAAAGTCTGTAGCCCTCCAGGGTTACAACACTGGAACACACACCCCGGCTTTGTTTTTATTCATCTGTCAAACTAAAACAAAAGACATGTTAATACCGCCACCATTCACTGCGTGGGTAGCATGACATCAAAGTATCCTCGCCTCTTCTCTTTTACATTCTGGTCCTCATCCATTCAAAATAGCTAGTCTTTCTGGAGGGTGGCATCATCAAATCAGTGTTGACTCCTGTTGACTGCATGGCCAATCCCTGTGGCTTTCTTGGCAAGGTTTTACAGAAGTGATTTGCTATTGCCTCCTTCCTAGGGCTGAGAGAAAATAACTGGCCCATGGTCACCCCAGTTGGCTTCATGTCCATGGGAGGATTAGAAGTCATGGAGTTCCGGTTTATAGCCTGATGTCTTAACCACTACACCAAACTAACTCTAGCTGTTAGACCACAACATTTCCTGACTGACAGAATGATTGTCCAGATAATGTTCTGTCCCATGACATATAGAGGATATCCTTGGTGACCAGGATTATATTTAAAATCATTATTCATTATAGTAACTTTCTTTGCTTTAGATATATATCTGAGTCTAAAATCCAGGCTATAGATAATGCTTTGAAAACAAACAAACAAAAAAACCCCTTCTTTGGGATCACAGGGTTTCTAATTTAGACAGAAATAAATATAAGTGCATCTTTTACTGAGCTGACTAAATACATTATTTTCAATTACAGAGCTGACATCAAGAAAAGAATCTGAGGTTTTCCATATTCATTTTAAATATAAGTATGAGTGAGGAATTTTAATTCATTACTACAAAGATTATCAAATTGTGAGCATAGAAGGCTTCAACAAGGAAGTAGACCATTTTGGGGCCCAGAAAGCTATAAATGAGGAATCAGCAATAGGATGGTTTAGATGAGAACCTCCAAAATGCCCAATTATTGGGTGGTCCACCTGGGGCTTCTCAGTCCAAAACATCTGGATAACACTAGATTGCTTTGCCCTACATATTCTGTCTCTTAATTCAAAGGCTCAGAGGTTTTCACTCTGTTCTGCTTGGGGACATTCACCTAACTAAGATGCTAGACTGGATAAATCTTTGGTGTGAGCCAGCTTAACTCTACTTCTGTGTCTAACCTCTCACTCCACACTAAAAATTGGAGCCAATGTGTTTTCTAATGCCAGTAGATTGGTGACTATATTTTTCCTCAAAGTGGCATCACATTTTACAGTCTTGTAAGATTAATTTATTTGGGCACAATGGGAATGGAAGCATTGTCATCTTGTGATCTTGATATGAGAATAACCCAAACTATTATGGACGTGAGATTTTTGAAGCATTCTTCCCTCATCATCTTGAAAGTGTAGTGGCCTCACAACGGCCTCTTTGAAGGTGCTTGTACAGGTGCCCCATGCAAAGTCTTAAGTTTCTTTAGGAGAACTAGAGTGGTAGTAGTTATTTTTAATTTTAAGTGGGAAACCACGCATTAGTTCTTTAAAATCTTTCTGGCTTCCAAGAGTCTAGTGAAAAGAAGGACTAGGGTTGACATGATAGCAGTGATCCAATATTTGAGGGGCTGCCACAAAAAGAGAAGGGGTCAACCTAATTTCCAAAGCACCAGAAGGCAAGGCAAGAAACAATGGATGGAAAAAAATTCAGTGAGAAAAGCAACCTGGAAAGAAGGAGAAATTTCCTAACAGTGAGAACAATTAACAAATTGCCTTCTGAAGTTGTGAGTGCTCCATCACTGGAGGCTTTTAAGAAGAGACTGGACAGTCACTTGTCTGGAATGGTATAGGGTATCCTGCTTGAGCGAGGGGTTGGATTAGAAGACCTCCAAGGTCCCTTCCAACTCTGTTATCCTGTTCTGCCTGCACTTCTGCAGCTCTGAACAAAAGGTTCAGAGCTGCAGAAGTGCAGGCTTATTCACATGATCAACTTGTCTATGTATGGACCACTGACTATTTCTTGACCACAGAAATAGACATCATCTTTTACCCATATTCAGCCCAGTGAGTAGCAGGCTTTGTCCATCTTTTTCTGCCATAAATAAAAAATAGCCAACATGTGCTACTTCCAGCGGTACTGTCTGGTTCAACCTATTGTACTTCATTTCACTGTAGTTAAATGCTTCCAGTCCAACTGAGTCATCTGACAGGAATACCCTTTTCTGCTTGTCATAGACACTCTCTTAGGCAGTCTTCTTCTTCTTCTTCTTCTTCTTCTTCTTCTTCTTCTTCTTCTTCTTCTTCTTCTTCTTCTTCTTCTTCTTC